>VXBZ01004416.1:108648-194002 GCA_013399135.1 Heliornis fulica | reverse complement strand
AATCCATCAACCCAAGTATTTTATCAGTAACTTCTCTGAAGCATTTATGTTTTGTTAAAAGAAAAAACTCTGCTCCATACTAGACTGTAGAAAAAGGATAAAAGGCAATTTCAAAACAAACTACTGTGGGTTATGGTGCTAAAAGCATCCCTAACTTTCACAATAATATTAATTTTTATATGAATTATGTTACCACAGAAACCAGCAAGAATTTGAGACCATTTTCTGTGGAATTCATTTGACTTGAGTTTAATCAACAGTGATGGCATTAATTGAAAAGTTGGGAAATAAGAAAAAAAAAAGTCTGTCATTTTCTGAGAATTAATAATTTCACAGCCATGGAAAAGGAGTGTTCTTCAATAGTTTAATTTTGTAATTTGAACTCCACTGCTGTGAACACTATGGGACATAGTGGCATCTTATTAACTTCACTGGAGTTGTTTGTAATTGTATGCACAGCTGACACCTCCAGCAGTAAGATTTTGGAGGACAAAGCTTTTGGCTCAGGAGATTTTGAAAAAGATTTTAACTTTTCTTCTTGTACTTGTCAGAAAAAAAAATCCACCTCCAAATATAGCTGTGGCACTTCAGAAATGATTGTTAATACACTTTGGAGAGGAAAATGGGGAGAATGCTCCAGGGAGTTCTCCCTCAGTAGCTCCATATTCTCTCCCACGCCCTGTAATTTCCACACTGGGAAAGCTGACGGAGGTTGGTTCTACCTATGAAATTTCCATAAGTACCAAACTAAGTGCTATTAAACACATGGAAGAGAAATTTGATGTTAAATTGGACACTTATGCTCTACGAATGGGAAAAATTAGGGGATAAAATGGAAATGCTTGAGGGTACACATTCAACTCTAAATGCTCAATATGATATTAAAAAAAAAAATCTAAGGGCTAATGTAAGGAATCTTTCTGCTCTGTTAAAAATAATGATATTTTATGCCATAAATTAAAGGCTCTAGAGAACCAGTGGCAAAGCAGGTATGTTAGATGAGTGGTGTTTCTGAAGGAAATGGTGACGGTGAAGTAGTCTTCTGAGGATTCCACTTCCACGGCACGGCAAGAAGTGCATCTGATCTAATGAACCTGCCAAAAGTCATTCAGAAACATGAGCTGCCTTATGGAGCAGTTTCTCCCTTCTAGCTGAGCATATTCCAGCTCTGTTGCTATTTCCTAAGGAAACTTAAACCTCTTACAGAGTCTCACAATTGACTCAATGGAAACCGAATTCCTGTTTTAGAATGGGTTAAACATATACTGTGCTTGGCTTTATTGAAAGCAGAACCATTTCTAAGTTCTGCTAAATATGTTCCTTTAGGGAAAAAGATAAATTTGTGTTCATATTTATTTTCTGATATGAACTCACTTCTTTTCACATAAACAATTAAAATGTAAATGGGATTTTTTTTCAATAGAATATATATTGATGAATAGGTTTTTCATCTCTCAAAAAGCAAAAGCAGCCTGGAAACATCTTTACAGTATCAAAGAGAAGTGGGAGAGAGTTTCAGTGTTTGTTCAATTAATGCAAGTTCTTAGTGATGAAAGGGCACTTCCTCCAGTCCTAAACTAGTTTTATTCCACAGCAGAAATTTTCATCCTTCCAGCTATGTGGTCTGTAATTGAAAGCTCCAGAACTATCTGCACACCTTTCTTATCAGCAAGTTCTTCTGTTCTTACTCTAAAAAAAAAAATAAGGCTAGCCCATAGTAGGGAACATAATCCTTAGGAACTAGACATTTCCCATGACATCTATCAGAGCGCTCTCCCGAGCTCTGTGCCTACCAGATTTTGCTGTCACTCCAGTGCAACTGCCAAACGTATGCTTCTTGGCATCTTGGAAGGAAACATTGTGGAACTTTCAGGAAACAGCCCCTCTTTGAAGGAACCAGAACCACTTAGCTGATAGCCCATGCCGGCAACTTGTGGAAAATTGGCAACAAGACCCTCATCTTGCACTTGCAAGGGATCAGGTACACAACCCAGTCTGTCCTTTACATCTTCCACTCTGTGACTTAGATTTTCCTTCCCCTCCATGTTCATGCACAGAGCAGAACTTTACAGGAAATTTGAAGATTATTAAAACTATATATATAATTAGCATTTTAAAATAAAATCTTCCTATATTGTGCTTCAGTTATATAACTGATGTTTTGTAATTGTGGGTTTTTTCCCCCATGATGTTCTTACTCTACTCTCCAGTCAGCCCCTGAGGTTAGGAAACATTCTACACCATTTAATCCTCTCCTCTGACACTTCCATAATAACTACTGGCAGGAACTGAAACCTGGTAAGGAGAAGCAAAGCAAAACAAGGAATAAATATAAATTTAAAATCCAGCAAGCTAACCCTACAAAGGAGTTCTTGTTCAACACATTTTAGCATAACAATTATGACATGTTTTGAGGCTACACTGAATTGGAGATGCCAGACACAACTGCAAACATATCTACCCTTGCCCTGATTCCCGCAGTGTTCACTTCTTGACAATCTTTGTCAGCATTAGAATTCTTGAGGTTTATACTTGTTATCCTTGTTAGTTAACTGTGGATGTCTATAAAAATATGTGAGCTGTTTTTTACTGATTTTAAGCCCTGGTCTCCATAGAACACTGTAGCAAGAAGGTATTTACTAATTAGTGTTATTTTAGTAGTTATATAAAAAACAGTACAAAGAGAAACAAAGAGCAGAGGTGAAGCTTAAAAATAAATGCCTTCCCATAGAAATCCATGGATGTCATAAGATTTCAGGACCACAGCACAGACAGAACTACACAAGATAAGACAGTGAGTTACCATGAAGCTCAACAATTAAATACAGAAATATGGATTGGAGGTCAGGAAATGTTATCTGTATTTGTTATCTAATGTGTCATCTATACCAGGGTGCTAATAGGGCTTTGGGGGAACAGTGGCATTCAGCTTCAGTGTTCAAGTTTAAAACAGATATTGAATTTCATAAACTTCAGCAAAAGTGCTTCAATAACTACGTTGTAAAACAGCCTATACTTTGAGAAAGCACAAAACAAATTCTAGTTCAGAACATGTTTAGCTAAACCAAGAAATGACAGTATTTAGATCACTTACTCAAGGCAGTATATATTCAACTACAGTTCAGCTCTTTAAATCCAGATTAGATTTTAAAGAATGAGCATAAATTCAGAAATTGAAAGACATATTACTAGGTTATGAACACCATTTACTGAAATTCCAGTCTGTTATTTCAGTCATACCAAAAAGTGTTAATGATCTATTCTGACATCAACAATTATTCTGTAAGTCTACCCAGAATTAAGCATTAAAAATATTGTTACAGCTTTTCAAAGTATTATAATTCAAATTCACCAATGTTCTTTAAGGTCTTATACAAAGCCTAAATAGCTTTTTAATTTTGAGAAACCAGTGAAGCTAGATTGTTAGCTATGAAGACCTTATCTTGAAGAGCTTTTGCACTCCTGTCCAAATTCAACCCCAATCCTTTCAGTACTTTCCTCTCATGAAAATCTTTCTGCAATTCAAGTCACCACCACCCTTCCATATCCCACAACTCTTTTCTGTTGAATTATACTGAGGGATTGTATCTTGGAACCACGTTGCAATTCCTAAGTCATACAAGTGTTATTATTAGTAATATTTTGTTTCCTCCTTTCTACAATGCAGAAATCCTTTCTCCCATTACCCAAGAAGTACTAGTCCTCATTTAGCAAACAGACTCCCTGCTGAATCTGAACCTACCTAATTTTCTTGCTTTTTAGGTTGTTTGGTGTTTTTTCTAGAATCTGTGAAAATGTGAACCTTTGCTGAGTGTACATAACATCTGAGTTAATAATTTGCACAACAATCCAGAGTACTAGATGTGAAGAGACATGAAGTTTTCAGTGTTACTAGAGATGCTCAAAAGACTGTTGTCAACTCAGCTGATGTAGTAACTTCATAATCACCTTAAAACCTGGCAAAATTTTACGGTCCATCTGACTGAAAACACAGATAAACGTTACTCCTGCTGATATTATACTAATCATGTCCAAGGACTTTTAATTAATTATATATGAATTTTTGTGCACAAATGCTATTTATTGAAATCAGTTTAGATCCACATGAAGCCAGCAATATTGTAAATGAGTAGAGTATCCATGAAATGATGACAGCTAAGAGCACTCAGGACTCAAGCTACAGACCGCTGTCAAGTATCAAAGGTGAGCGTATAATTAAGTATAGCTGATCGTGCCTTGGATTTGGGGAGATGAGGAAGCACCTTACACTTTTAGTGTTTCAAATTTTTTAACAATTCTGCAGAATTCTGTGGATCTGTGATCCTATCAGTCAATGTCTTACACTAAATTCACTCAGTGGGAAGTTGAATTACTAATGTCAGTGGAAGAGGTTCCTCAAGATTTTTTGTACTCTGTTTTGCCTGTTTCAGTTTAGTTTTGTAAGACAAATGGTATAGAATACTAAACAAAAATATAATAATTCTCACAGAAACTGCCTGCAAGTTTAAGTAAATTTCCCTTTCATTCTCAGTTCATTATATTGTAAATTTTGAAGATAGAAAACTCAGGTCAGATCTTCTTGCTTCCCAAATTGTAGAATTACACACAAAAGTGGGTAGTTAAATCCCCTTTTCAGTTTTTGGGAAGATGTTGAAATAACTTTTCCTCAATAAGATCCTGTGTAAATTTGATTCTCTATCCCTGTTTCTACAACTCTAACATCATATCCTTAAATTAACCTTTCCTACGAGGACAGGCTGAAAGAGTTGGGACTGTTCAGCCTGGAGAAGAGGAGGCTCCGGGGAGACCTTCTAGCGGTCTGCCAGTACCTCAAGGGGGCCTACAAGAAAGATGGGGAGAGGCTGTTTAGTAGGGCCTGTTGTGACAGGACAAGGTTTTAAAATAGAGGGAGGGAGATTTAGATTGGATATTAGAAATGTTCTTCTCTAAATATAGGCACATGGCCTAGATTATTCTACAGGGGAAAACACTTAGAAATTTTACGTCTTTATACGCAGAAATTATTTTTGTACAAGATTTATTTACTCTCTTTATCTTTACAGTGCAGTGTGTAAGGTTCTCACAGATGCAGCCTCTCAGCACCAGTTTGTTCAGATAAGAAAATGTACTATGTAAAACGATTTGGTCCTATCATAAACTAAAGGTAAAACAAAATGAAAGCAACTATTATTTTTTTGCAAGCAGAGAAATAGATGCAAGGAGATATATTTGAATTATTTGGCCATTTGCAACAGGAAAACTCTCTAAAAAATGTGACTCAATCATTGGATAAAACATTTTGATGTTTAAAAGGATAATCAATGCTAGAGAATTTCTTTAGATACTGAATAGCTTTAATTGGGGTTGGGAAAAGGCTAACCTTGAAATGATTCACAATCTCTTCACAGGCCCAAATCCTTCATCCTCACAAGGGTAGCCAATCTGTCCTTCAGGATCAATAGACATGCAGACTAGGCAGTACCTCACAGGCCAACATCAGAAAAGGGAGAATGAGTGATATTTATGTCCCTTTATAGCAAATTATTTTTCAAAAGTTTATATCTGATCACTGAATCTTCAACTTCAGTTTCTAGTCAGCAATGTTTTAAAGAAAAAAAGTAGAGAATCTAACTCAGATCCTGCCAATGAAGAAGGACAGAAATCTTGTTTACTTCAGAAGAAATCATAGAATCATAGAATCATAGAATAGCTAGAGTTGGGACTTCCAAATGGTCTATTTGGACTAAACAAAATGACATTTAAATAAATAATTTTAAAAGATAGCACCAAACTGATTCCAACTGTGAAAAACTGTCTAATGCATGAGAACTCATAGTTTTGGAACATATAAAATTATAGACAACATATTGTGGGAACTGCACCTAAGATGTTAAAACCACAGGTGTCTGCTTACCTTTTATATTGTGGATGGAGATCTACAATGTTGGTATGAGAAGCAGCCAAAAGAGGGAGTCTTACAGCAGCGGGACAACCCTTCTTTGGCTAGTGACTGTGGAGTAAACAGACAGCTTCTACACAGAATTTTGAAGGTGACAGTGCCCAGAGTGAGATCCTTTGCTTCACTGATTGCACAATGAATATTAAATTTGACATACTAATGAGCAAACATCACTACTTGCAAAATGTGGATGACTGTAATACTGAACTCTCCAACCAAATCATGTTAAATGTCACCCCTGAGAGGGAACAGCTAAGATTAGGGTATAAAGGTATTGAGGAGATAAGAAATTGAAGAACCAGATATGAAGTTGATGGACTGATGCTTCTCCTCCACCCATGACAGGGACACCTTCTTGGTAAGCAATTATGATTTTACCATTTTGGTGAGAATATTCTGGATAGTATTTTGTTAATATTTAAATTATAATCATTATCAGAGTCATATATTAGCACTATTGCATTAAGTGCATTTATCAACAGCAAGCATGAACTTTTAGATCTGTCACTTTAAAAACTTTCTATTAGCTTCAATTTTGCAAAACTGTTTCAGTGAAAGTCCTTTGGTGGCTCTGACATGCAAACCTTGAGTCTGATATGTGATTATTACATATAATCCTTCATAAACTTTTGACCAAGTCTGGGACTAGGACCGGACCTAGCTGCACCCAGGCTCCTGCCTGAGGAGTTTGGAAAGCAAGGGAGCCCTTTCTGAACCTTGTGACTCAGTGGGGGGCCCTCCCTCAGCTACTCATCATATTCATACCCTTTAAGTGACACATATTCAGACTGAAATTTTCAGAGGTAACAATTTCAGTAAGGTGTGAGTCTTCACCTTTTCCATTTCTTTAAATATATTTTCCTTAAGTTATGGCTCAAGATTATTCCTGCTAGAGAAAGGAATACTGTCATTCACAATGTATTTGAATAAATGTTATCAGAGAATATTTGGAAACCATTTTCTCAGTATATGTAATCAGTATAAATAGCATGTAATGGCATCATTATTTTCCAAAGAATCACAACAGAATGTAATCAAGATAACATTTAGCTGCAGAGTCATTATAACTTTCTGTGTCTAAGCTTCTAATCAACTTGGATGTTACACAAAATATTTCTAAGACTCTTAAATTGAGGATTAATATAACATTTTAGCTCAAAAAAGGTAAAATATAATTTAAAAAGACAACTATGATGGTCAGTCTAGCAGACAGTAACTAGTTCTGAAGCCACAAGTGACCTGCACAACCCCCTTTCCCAAGGTTAAGGCTGAGTCTCAAATCACCTAATCCTACTCAGGGAATGTGCCTGGAGTCTACGGGCTTCTCTGTGTTCTTAAGTGTACAAACACATTCCAAAATCTGATTATAAGATGCTGTCTGAAGCAGAATATCCTCACATGAACTTATCTTGCTAAGTTCCTCCTCAAATAACAGGGCTAGTTATATAGTTATTGCCAGTTATATACTGCTTATTATCCTGAGAAAAAAAGGACCTTTAAGAATCCCAAGAACTTTACAGACACTTTTTTTTTTAATCCTTATATCACCTTGAGGCTGCGTTTGCAAAGTAAAAACACGAGGCTTCTTGTATGTGTCACTGTAACAGTTTTAGAAAGTCAGCCCCCAAACCCTCTGTAGGCACAGTTTCACACCTTTGCCATTATGCTACTGGGATACATCATAGATTAGGATAGCTTTATTAAAAGGATCCTGGTTTGCACAGAGATACTTTCAGGCAGGCAAATAACAACCTAAGCTTGGAAATGAAACAAGCACAGCAAAAGCTTTCACAGTTACATAAGAAATCTCAGGTTTAACCTGTAAATCTAACTCTGAAAAAAAAAAAAAAATTAAAAAAAACCAGTTCAGATGAGAATGTGTTGTGACACCTATTCAACAGAGAAAACCCTGAGAAAGGCCAGTACAAATTCTCATCATTCAAAGGACCTGCACAACTCTAAAACCCTTGATCCAAAAGCACCTTTCTGCTGGATCTCCACTGACTCAAGCTCACATCAAGAGCTTGGTTCACTGACAGTAAATGTCTTCGTTTACTTTGCCAAAATAGGTGATCTTTCCTCTCTTGGTCACCTAAATGATGCTGGGTGGCTCCGAGGTGCTTCTTTTTATTAGAATAACTGTCTTCCTGCTGAGAGCCTGAAAGAGCTCATCTGATTGCAAAGGATCTATATTTGCTGTTCTTAAGAGGCAGAAAAGTCTTATTCTGAACTGGGGGTACAAGCAGATACAGATATAGGTGCCAAGGGAAACACCCAATAACATTTATGAGTAGAATCTGCAAAAAGTGAAAAAGACATTCCAGAGCTTTGCTAATCCATAGCATTCCTTACTGAGGGTTATTATTTAAGACCTTCAATATGGATGGTCGTTTTTAATGACTCTGCTCAGAATCAAATTTTTAAATCTTAGAATTAATAAAACAGAATTAATAAAACAGAATTAATAAAACAGAATTAATAAAACAGAATTAATAAAGCAAAACCTTGTTGTTCTAATTCCTCCATCTGCCCCAAAACAGATTCAGATGGCTTATGGAAAGAGGCAATCACCAGCTTCATCCACTACCCATCAATTTTCAAGGGGCAGGAGTATACAAGTAACTTCAAGTCACCAAATGTTTGATATGTTTAAGTTTCATCTTCTCAATGAGGGAATTCAGTGCAAGACATTGACTGATAGGATCACAGATTCACAGAATTCTGCAGAAATATCTACTGTTAAAAAATTTGAGAGAAACACTAAAAGTATAAGGTGCTTCCTCATCTCCCTAAGTCCAAGCCATGATCAGCTATACTTAATTGTTTCTGGCAAATCTGTATGTAAA
The DNA here is from genome assembly GCA_013399135.1 of Heliornis fulica. Classification (NCBI taxonomy): domain Eukaryota; kingdom Metazoa; phylum Chordata; class Aves; order Gruiformes; family Heliornithidae; genus Heliornis; species Heliornis fulica. Next base: position 185,197 of record VXBZ01004416.1, on the reverse strand, counting down.
TCCTCCAACTATGGAAATTCCACAATATCTATTGGAAATTCATTCTAGAGGCTAAGTTTATTTATTACTAGAAAGTTTTCACAATGTGTCCTAACTTATTCTTACTGCAATCCAAGGTCTCTATACCTTGTAGTACAGCAAACAAAGGGAACAATTTCTTGCAATTAGCAGAGTAACATCTATTTTATTATTTTCTGGTAATTCTAATTCTAAACAAAATGTCTTTTGGTTTCACATTTCAATTTCAAAAAAGCTATTAATTTTAGAGGTAGTTTTTTTTGTCTTTCACCTAAAAATATTCACAGTCCTCCTTGTAGTTAAACACTGTCAAGTTGTGTTTCAATAAAGAAAAATCTTTATTTATTAATTTTTTTAAGTTATTGTCAAAGACTTATTGATTACCCATAAAGAAAAATTTGGAAAATTCTGAGAAGGATAAGAATGCTTCTCTGAACAACCTTTGCTGCAGATTCACTTGATTGTAACTGGTACAATAATCAACAAGAGTATGCGAACAACAGTAATTATTCTAGGGCCTTCAAAACTTTAAAGTAAGAGGTTTAAACAGGTCAATCTGTTTAGTTTATCAGAAAAGAATGAATAATGTCCAGAAAGTATATATAAGCACAACTGCAGGAAGAAAACCCACAGCATCTATAGTGCAAAAAAAGAAAAAAGTGTGTTGAACACAGGAAAGCTAAAATAAGCAGAGACAGATCATTATCAGCTGCAAGAGCTTAGCACTATCAATGGTGGATTCCCATCTGTCAAAACCTGAAAGTCTTTTGGTGTTCTATGATTCTGGAAACAAATTCTATGTGTACAATTTTGGCAACACAGGGAGATAAAATGGGTGAAATCAAGTGCCATCAAATGGCTCAATAATCAAATAGGGTCTTCTAGTTTAAAAAAAAATCATGCTACAGCCCTCTATCCAAACCACAGAAATGTTAAACATTTACTGAAAAAAAAAAAAAAAAGTGAAAATTAGCAAATCAACAGAGAAACATATTCCCAGTTCAAGTGTCCCACCAATCTGGTTTGTCTTGAGGGACAGCAAAGGAGGAGCTTAACTGTAACATATTTGCCAAGAGATATTAATGCACTGAAAAACGTGCAGATACAAGAGTAATGAAATAAAAACATGCATTTTCCATGTTCAAGGGCTTGTAGTGCTGCTGTGTGCAGGAAGGAACTGTGGTTTAAGTTCTTCATATCTTGTTTGCTGTTCACAGAGCAACAGAAGTAAAACATGCAAACATCATAACCTTAGTCTGCAACGTAAAGCCTCCTGGCAGAAGATCAAAGAAAATGGAACATAAAAGCTACAGATAAGGCTTAAAACTATAAAGCTTGAACCAAAGGTGGGAGAATTGACAAGTCTGTTTGTAGAAGAAATATCTTTAATAACAAGTATTGCCTCCATGGAAACAAGACCTTGATTGGATCCAGGGAGTGACAAAGGACAGCAGACCTTATTCAAGGTGCTGCTTTGTCTTTAGAATCCAAGATATCATGATTCTCATAAGTGCCAGTAAATATTACTTTAAATGAGAAAATATCAAAAATACTGATGTGCTTTCCATTCCAATGGCCCAACAGCCTTCCAGGGAAATCAGACAATTTGCTAATGACATAGGAAAAAAAAAGAAAGTGTTAAAATCAACCCTTGTATTTAATTTATTGAAGTAATTATTAAGAACACCAGACCTTCTAAAAATTAATAGAGAATAAGGCACAAGCCAGAATGGTAAAAAGAAAGGCTGCAGAAGAGGAGTCCTCCCCCTCCCCAACACAAATGCTCACAAGCAATTGTCTCGTATACAGACCATGATCTTGCACAGCACTCCCCCTACACAGACATCTGCCATTAACAGCTGTCCCCCTAATAACTCCCAAACAACTCTGCTTTCTGGTCAGCAGGAGCAGTGGAGCTGCTCTGATGGATTTGCAGGATGATGTCTAGACCCCAGTGCCTAAGCTCTAGATACTATGGATAATATTTACTAAGTTTCACCGTCATCATGCCTTAAAATATTTTTTTTTTACTAAAGAAGGTATTTTTTTCCTTAAAGAAGGTATACTTTTAATTACAAATGAAAAACAGTTGGGTAAGACAGTTTTCTAACTGTTTCCCACTTTAAAAAAGATAATAAATTCTTTCTGTTTCTTTATTCTTGTCCATCTTTTTTTTCTGGTGTGGGTAATTTTGTTTAACCACTGTCATGATAATTTTATTTAGTCTGCTGATAAAAGCAGTAGCTGTTTAACACCAATGAAGCAGGAAATTCTACAACCACTATGCTAAGAGGAAGAAGGAACTAGAAAAATCTTGACTAAAATCTTGTCTCATACTTTTAGTACACGTACTCCAACTGTTAATTTATACTGCCCTGATCCTGCAGTTTTCCCTTACCCATAAGGCAGCATGTGAATTAATCACTACTAAAACAAATACCTTTTACTTCAAATTATGGAAATAAATCTTTAAAATTTCATGATGATGTGAATTTAAACTAGAGAGTATTTATAGATGAAGTCTTAATGATTTTCTTTATTCACTCATTCAATTTGTTTTTAAGTACAAATCCCCAGCTCACTGGCTTCTCTTTCTCTGGGTACTCGCTCTGCAAACGCAACAGCCCTGTGCTTGTGACACTGTTCTGTGCCTCTAGGAGGAACACATAATGCCCCAGACACTATGTTCTGATTTTTCTGCATTATTAATCCAGAGAATTAACAGTAAAAGAGCAATTATCTTTTTTTCAGCACCAAAAAACCCCAAAAAAAACCAAACAACCAAAACCCAAACCAAGCCACGATCTAAATTAGGAAGGCTAACAACAACAGATAAGCAGATTACAACATCCATAGAAGATATACAGCTCAATCTTCTTATATGACCAAACTCCAGATGGCTGAGTTCCCTGTCAGAGGGGTTTAGGTAGAGGGAAACAAAGAAGTCTTTGCCCTAAGACTTATATTAAATATTAGAGCTCCTCTTATCCTCTCTCACCCCCCTTCACATCATTGCTGTTCCCCTTTGAGCCCTTGTGTTCACTTGACCAAAGGAGAAAGGGAAGCAACAATTCCCTGGAATACAGCAATTAACTTTGAGTTGTCAGCTTTAAGGTGGAACCCACTTACACATTAGAATGCCGCTGCACCACAAGGAAGGCCTTGTGACATGTATAGTTTCCTGCATAGTTAATAAGAACTTATTACTTCATTTTTCAGAATCAAGCTTGGCCACCAAGTCTAACACCCAGTGGTATGGCTGAGGCCACAGATCACCTGCTCTGATTCTCATGAACAAAACCCAGAATTATTTCTTTCAGTCCCTGCTCCACAAACCTCAACAGCAGCGTGTGTCATGCATCACACACCTGTTTACTCTTTGGTGTGGATCCGAGACAAATCCTGGACCGAATGTATCAGGAATGGCTCCTCTTATGCTAACACAAGACTTGAATGTTTTTCCAGGGATTTGGTGAAAAACAAGTTTTACATTAGCAGATTTTCCGTGTGTTATTTGAAGCATGCTCTGAAATCTGTTTAAAAACTGTGGCTCACATATTGAAACCCAAAGTGCTACAGCAACGCATTTCCTATTGCAAATTTCTCATACTCAATGAACCAGCAAAATGCCACTTCTGGCAGCAATTGCATCCTTGGAAGTGGAGCCATGTTTGGTAACTGGTGCCAACATAGCTTCAAATATAAACTCTAATTTAATTGAACCAGTCCTTATTAGCTGGGTAGGCTATTGGAATGTGGTAGAAGCACAAGAAAATAATAGGAACCCTTTAAACCACAGGCTGGGTAGAGAGACTGGAATGATGGCTCTAGAGAGAAACCTGCTCCCCAGTCATGATATACAGGAGGGGAAAAAGGCCTGTGCACCACGCTGTGCCACCACCTACTGCTAGTACACAGCTAAGCTGTGGTCAGTCTGACGTAGCCTGAGAGATGGATCTGTTGGCTTCAAAATTCCCCCAAAACAAAACAGCACTGACATTTGTTAGAGCAGACTGATCATTTTCACAGAACCACAGATTCACAGACTATCAGGAGCCAGAAGAGACCTCAAAAGATCACTCAGTCCAACCCCCCTGCCGGAGAAGGATCATCTAGGAACATGTCCAGATCTAGGAACATCACACAGGAACATGTCCAGATTGGTCTTGAATGTCTCCAGAGAAGGAGACTCCACAGCCTCTCTGGGCAGCCTGTTCCAGTGATCTGTCACCCTCACAGGGAAAAAGTTCCTCCTTATATTAAGAAGGAATTTTTATGTTTGGAGCCATTTCCCCTTGTTCTATCACTGGCCATCACTGAGAAGAGCCTGGATCCATCCTCCACTCATCCTTTATATATTTATAAACATTAATGAGGTCACTCATTTTATCCAGAAAGAATAGTCATGCAACATGCAGCTGAAAGGGAAGGATCCAGAGAAGAATTTTAACATAGTGGCATTAAAAAGCAAGGTTTGCTTTCAAAACCACGGGGGAAAAAGTATGCCTAGATGATACAGTCAGTTTAGCTGTATTATATTGGCACTATTCTGCATTTAATTTGCCAGCAGTAAGTGAATAGTCTATTACACATGTACTGCCAGCAATCCAGAAAAGCAACTGAGCTGATATTTCTTTTATTAGGTGTGGTGCTGCAACTGCATTAGCACTAACCAATTTGTTGATCCTGTTAATAGAAGCTGGGATCATTTCATAGTACTGCTGTTCTGTATGCTCACTAAATAGATATGAATAAATAAAAGTGGGGGGATTTAAAAGTCTAACATCAATCATTTGACAAAACCACAGCTGGTAGCAGGCCTGAACAAGATAGATATCATTTTTTTTAAATCACACTTAATTTTTACACCATTTAGAACAAAAAATTCCTACTGAAATTCCCACATAGATAATGCTGGTTAAAAATTGAGCAAAATATCTTCAAAGCAGATTTCGCCGGCCTTTATCAAACACACTGGTTAGAAATAGTGAAGTAATTTATAACCAGAGAATGTACTAGTCCCTAGAAACTGAGTGGATGTTCTCCTGTGTACCATCCCTGATCCCCAACAGTGTAAAATAAGGTTCTTGCATAAGAAATAACGGAAAAGCAGAAGAGGAGGAGGATGTTTCTAAATCTTCTCTCCTGCCCCATGTCCCTTTTTTTGGTTTTGTGTTTTGGGACATCTAGACAGGCTGATTCCTCTGTCTATACAGATTTCTATTGTTGTTTCCACTTTTATTAAAAGCACAGGCACTATTTAGTGGATACATATTCCCAGTTTCATAACCAGAACCAAGAATGTTTTAATCAAATTATTGTTCTTGACCTTTCCCTGCTAAAATTCAGAAACCTGCTTGTCCAGATTAACAGTTCTCTTTTCAATATGAAAGAGCATTGTGGCAAACTCAGTAATATAAAGAAATTTAGAGTAGTTTGTAAATTAAAATGATGCACCTATAGAGTTATTTAAATTGGATTTTTTCTTCCATAGTAAAAACACAGCGAAGAAGAAATCTCCCAAGGACCACACACTTACCAAAGTCCCAGTATCCCCCAAATCCTCCATCTGTTAAACTGAACAGACTTCTCCTTAGCTTTGATTTTGATTTCTGCATAATGTCTGTCATTCAGACACTTGAAGTTACATAAAAAACCAGCCTCTGAAGCTCAGATATCTCTTCAGTGAACTCCCACTGTAATGGAATGGATTGCTATTCCTATTAATTCTTCGGGTTATTTCAATTTTGAGGGTGATTTATTACTGCTGTTTTCAATTATTTTATCAGTTTAGGAACAAAAGCCTGTGATTAGCATTTATGAATGTATTTACATTTTGATCTAACTTCAGGAATGTTTTCAGTTATTTAGGTTTGGAGCTGCTTACCCAATATGATCTTAAGGTTTTACCTTATTCCAATTTATTCTTGTATCAATCAAAAGGAGTCAATTCCTATGTCTATTAGTACCAACTCAACATCTCCTGAGATTGCAGTGCAGAACTGAAAATAAAAGTTGGCATAAAATTTCAATGCAGAATTTCATTTAAGTATCAATCCCCAGATTTTTGCTCCTACAACCTGCATCAAATAAGGCCAATTCTACTTTTACTTACTCTCAGCTAACTCAGTGGAGGGGTATGTTTATTTCATATTTGGGACATATCTTAACCCAGCATGAGCTTCTCAAATAGTTGTAGCTTTACTGAAATAGAAGATTAAAAGGATATGGAGAACCTGTCAAAAGGGAGTTGTTCCTGCCACTGTGCTGTTTCAAGTGGTTTCCTTACATTCTGCTTTAACATTGTTCAAGTGAAAGGAATTCCAGCTCTTCACACAAGCTGAGCAGAAATAGACAAAGTGTTCCACAACTTATACTCATCCATGATGGATTCATTCCAAAATTAGCCCCCCCAAAGTCTCTGTGTACTTTCAGTTCTAGGGCTGACATTCAGTATGAAGTCAATGGAGACCTCCAGGAGCAGTTACAACAAAATGACATTAACAGTTATTTTAACGGTTCTTAATGCAGATCCCCCTCGATGGACTTGGATTTCTTCTCTTCTGCAAGGTATGGGAAAAGATATCAGTTGCCTGTTGTTCTGTTTCCCACAGTCATTTGTGTATGCAAAAGTAGCTACAGATTAAAGAACTGAAGGGGAGACAGAGTTGTCTTGCCCTGCAAGAGTGCAGTAAGCGAATGTCCTTTTTCATCCTAGAGTTCTGGGAATAGGAGGGTCTGCTTAAGACTTGCAAGTGGTTCAGTGTCACAGTAGCTAGTAATCATGCCCAAATCCTCAAGAAAATGTCACCTTGATGCCTGGAGCTTGTGATTCAGTAGGTTAACTTCTGAGAACGTCAACATCACCCCAAAGCGACTACTCAGACACCACAGCAAAGTGTTAGGGGGGTGTATTTCTTCATGTTTCCTGTTTCCAATTCCTTCCTAAGTGTTTAACCAAACAAAATGAAGATTCAAGCTGTAATAAACAAGTCTCACCAGTTTTTCAGGGATGTTCTCCTAATAAAAATGCTGTTCTCATTAGCCATAGTTCTTCAGACTGCACACTGCAATAAGCACTATTGATGGAAGTTTCAGCAGGAGACAGAAGATGAAGCTGTTTCAGACTGTTGGACATTTGCAACATTTCAGTGAGCTCAGCTGAGTTGCTCCAACTGTGCTGTAAATAAAACACGAGCAAATGTGGCCTGATACAAATGAAAGCCTCTAGACACAAGGGCTTGGCTTTAAATAAGGCAGTGTACACGTTTAAAATAAGCCTGAGGAGATGTAAACTGCCTGCTGGAACCAGAGAGACAGGTAAAGCAAAGAGGCCTGAATAACAGAAATGGGGAGCAAAAACCATTTTAAAGCAGCTATGTGAACACTGCTTCCATTTTTACGTTTAACTTGCCATTCTTTTTATTTCTTATCTCTTCTCTTAATATGATAGTGATAAAAATCAAGAAGAGTTTGCGAAACCCTTATAATGAGTTATTTTTGGCTCGGTACAAATTGAAATGACTTTAGCTCTTTATAGCATCATAAGAAAAAAAATGTGGATGACTCCCCTCTTCTTTTCCTTTCATACCTAAAATCTCCCCTAGCTTAATTGTGATGCTTTATTTTAACACTCAGATGCAACATATCAAGAGAGACATTTTGCTCTCCGGTGTACTGACACAGATGCTCCAATAAAAAGCAATGCTCTTTGTCTGAATCTGTGTTGCTATAAAAGACAAGAACTTGGATCTACTTTTTCCTCCTTGCACACCACACTGCATAGGTTCTGAGGCAAATAGAAGACTGTGTAGATTTATTGATTAGGATTTTCCCTTTGTGTTGTTGAGGACAAGAAGTAATGTGCTCATCAGCTGCAAATAAACATTGTTTTGTTGAACTCAAAGGAGCTGGGATCATTAACACAAATTGAGAATCCAGCAGTGAAATGCTAAGGACAGAATAGTGCAAGGGCCGCACTGCTCCCTCTCTAAAAATTGAGAGCAATAAAATTAGCCAAGACACATCCAGTGTTTGACACTGCAGTATGCTAGAGGGAAATCTCAGCTAGTTCGCAGGATGAAACATCTGGGATGCTCAGACTGACCAAGCCCAACCTTAGAAAACACCACCAGCAGTCTGGCATTGAAGTGCATCCATATGTTCATGTAGCTTTTTTTAAGAACCAAAGTCCATGCTTGTGGCTCAATTTCACCCAAATCTTAGCTCTAGCTTTCCCATGTCCAGAAGAAAAGCTCCATAAGATTAAAAAATTGCTTTGGAAAGTACTTCCATAATTGGATGGTTTACCAGAGCCTGCTGCAGATGACTCCTGTACTTTGAACACTATCCCACATTTTCTAGGAGTTGTGAATGTCAAGTGGTGCAGGTGGAGATAATAAAAGGTTGCAATGCTGTCAGAAGTGCCATTATTTCTTGTTGATTGGCCTGTTGTAGAGCTACTCTAATCCAGGTTTGCAAAGGGATGAGAGGAAATCAATCAGTTTCCTGCTGCTCTGGAGCCAACAGTTTTGATACCCTGCCTTCTCTGGCAGCGTTAGCATAAGATCCTTTGAGACATATACTGCCTCTGTTTTGAGTCGTGGATCAGCATGGGAATGCAAAAGCTTTTGCCACCATTTCCTTGTTTAAATACAATGCTGTCAAGCTAAAATTTAAGCTTCGAGTCATTCCCCAAAGAACTCATGGGAGACACCACAACACATCCTATGTTAGATGGATATGTTCTCTGCCAGCAACTCTCTGGAAAGCAGTCATGAGAGGGTGATAAAGGAGAACACATTGGCTGTCGTCTCCATCCACAGTAAATTGCAAGTTTCTCTCATTTCTTGAAAAAAAACAAATAGAACAAAACCACATGTGACATCAAAGTGACAGAGCTGAATATATTTGGCTAAGGGAGGCACTCCACCCATGCAGAGGTCTTCTCCCAAAGACAGAGAAGCAGAAGCTTTGACCGAACTCCAGTGTTGCTCTTGAGGGAAAAGGCTCCTATCCAAGGGTGTCTCTTAACAATTTTCATAACCTGCCCTGACAAGTTGCAGGGAGCCCTCCAATTTTTACTACTTGCCAGACTCAGTTGGCACCTGGCTCAATCCTTTGTAAGCTGGTAAGGCCACATGTGTTGACACATGGGAATCCAGGACTGCCAGTTGCAAATAGGGTAAATACACTGAAGCTTAAAACTATTGATTTCTCATTGTGTGCATTGCCACCTAATTAGAAAAAAGCCTATATTACTTCAAGATTAATGCTACTGGAAAATCCAAGAGTAGAGCCCACTTTAGGACTGACTTATAAGTCTCTGAAAAGGGAGTTCATTACAGAAGCACACCACAACGTGAGTGCTGGCATCACTCCTGTCTGCAGCGCAGCAAAGAGCCAAAACACCTGTTCTGCAGCAAACTGCTGAGGATATCAACTACTCTGGATGTTTCACACAGATTCAAGATTCCCTGCCTAACCTACCCTGGAAAGCAGGGAAAAAACCTCTTTAGAAAGTGATGAGTTTCACTGGCTGAATATTTATCACAACCAGCTGACATTTTTTTGAACGCACCACTAAAAATAAGAATTCTTGCTTACCTCATCTTGGATGCTATTCTGAATGTCATTAACAATAAAGCATTCTCATATCTTTAATACCTTGTTCAATATAATACCCATGTTTTCACTAGGAGATCATAGACAACAACCAAACCAGAACCAAGATTTCAGATGATTCAGCATCAGTCAGATTTTACCAAGGAAAAAAAAAGAAAAAAAAAAGAAACAATAACAAAAGACAGGGGCAAATCTAAATAACCAAATCAAACAGTAAACCAGACAGCACAGTACTGAGGGGATGCCATCTGGAATATCAACTCATCCTTGTATCCAAGTGTCTGATGCTCCAGTAATACAATCAAAACCTTCTGGAAAAGCAAACAGCTAACACCTAACACAGCAGCACCGGACTACTGCTTCCACGCTACCAGTGACTTTGATCAAAACTGGCAATGGACAAACAATTAAAAAGTGGCCTATGCTTGTAGGTAACACAACTGTAAAAGTGCTGAACAAAGAAATATTTTCTCCCATACTCTGGAACTCCATCAGCACCCATTTTTTCCATTCAAAATGCCTGAAGTCTACAGCCATTTGTCTAAACACAAATATGTGTCATCTGAGCAGTGAAAATATAATCCAGGCTGCCTGGACAAATCACTTGTGTTAATACAACATCAGTTATGTTTTCCTACCTGGAATGACGGTTTCTTGGTACTACTCATACAGAATCTTGGAAAGTGACTTGATAACTATAAAAACATTTATGCTGAAGAGCTCCATTCTGTGATGAGCTAGAAACAGATTATTGTTTTTTTCTTTTTTTTTTATGTAGGTCTTAACTGCACAATTATAGCATTGGAAACATGCATCATAATTTGCTGTTGCTGTTTGCAGATACTGTATAAACAGAATATTAAACTCCAGATATAATCTAAGACCTTTATTTTTTCCTAGTTTCAGAAGCAGCAAAAAAAAAGGCAGTATATCTAGGAGTGCAAATTGCACAACTGTGCAAGGTAGCTCTCAACACAGCTTAAAAGCTGTGCCAGAAATTTCATAGCCCTGGTGCATCTTTGTCTGATGGAGACAATTTTCCCACTGAGGCAATTACACCTTCCACAGAGCGGGCGTTCCCCAGAAGTGGAGCAGAGGCAGGGGCCCAGCACTCGCCCACACAGCCCTCTCCTCCACCACTGGTATTAAGCATTTCAGTCCTTCCCGTGGCATCCATAGGGAAGCAAACATGTAATCCTTTCAAGCTAGGATTAAAAAATGCACACAATGCTTCATGTGATATAAATACTATACATTTTCCTTCCCAAATGCATCAATGAATATAATTTCAGAACACGATCTAGGGCTAAGAACACAATGCCAAGGACAGCATTAAGCACAGTGAGTAGCATCATACGCATACACACCCACCCCCATTTCAGTATTTCCTCATGAAGTTTTATTCACAAACACATCATAAGAGGCAGCTTTGAAAAAGGATACTTCAGGAATAGGCAAGGCATTTTTCGAAAGGGAAAGGGCCCTTTCTTTCTTTTAAGTCTCAGCTTCACTTTGTGCAAAACGGGGGAGATAACTTTTATTCGCTTTTTTTCCTGGATAATTTGTAAAAATTTTATTAACATTTGTACTTTTGAATTCCTCAGAAACTTTTGAATCAAAGTTTGGTTCTAGCATGATGAGAGGTTGTGCATGTAATGCACAATATATGCCAGCATTGTAAGAGCCGTGATTGCCATTGGGGCACCCCATGAATTGGCCACGGGCCTCTGCTGTGACATCGTTCCGGATGCAGCAGCCCAGTCTAGGGATGTCTTTAGCCAATACAGGCAGTCAAAGGAGCAGCCCTAGAGACTTCAGTCTTCTCCACAAAGGGGATTGCCACCCCATGCACATCTCACAGGAGCCCCAAGAGTGCCCCCTCATCCCAGTGATTTGTCACCATTCCTGGGTTGGAGACAATGCTAGCCAACAGGCTGGTGGTCACAGCTCCCTTATCCCAACAGTCATTTGTGAAGCTACAAAGTCCATAAGTTAGTATTCAACAGGGTCACCCAAGGTCTTTTTTGTCATACTGATTTCTTTCAGTGCTTTGCTTGAAGACCTTGCACTATTGGCCAATGGACAACAGCTATGGATTTTTTGTCTTTATCTTTATAACTGACAGAAGTGTTTTGTCTCTTAAACCTAAAATATCTCTAAATCTTGAGAGAAGTGATTTAGAGCCACCTGGGTAGGGACAAATCTAATAATAAAAATCACCTGTGCAAAAATGAATTGCTATAATAATAGGTGATTTACAACTACAACACAACAATAAGATTAGATAAACTGTGATCTTAATGACTTTGCCTATATCAACAGTTCCAGAGTTTTCCTCTCTCATATCTTTCTCGTAAGCCATATACATCAGTTTACACACAAAAAGCAGCTGTTGATCTCTCTGGGAAAATGGGATTAACAGCACTTTCAGGGGGAAAAAAAGAGGGTGGGTGGGGGAAGGAATGGGGTAGATGAAAACAAAAAAAAAAAAGAAAAGAAAGAAAAGAAAATTTTTTTTAAAAAGCAAGAAATTTAATAGAGCTGCCAAAATAGATAAACTGCTGCATTGCATTCCCTGCACCTGCACACTTGGTGTGTTTTAGTACTGGATGTTGTTATCTGCAGTTTAAACACGGTTATCAGAGTGAAGAAGCAAGCAGGAATGGCTTTGAGGCACAGAAAGAAAACTATTTCTCTTAAAATTTGCATCATGTTCTTCAACATTAGTTTGGTATGTAGTGGATTTAATGCACGTGGAGGGCAAGGATTAATTCTATTGTGGTCTTGGGAAGCATGGACAGATTATCTCAAAAGAATCTTACCAATTTTTTCTTATTACATTCTTTTAATGCTTGATTTGAATTATTATTCCACACTGCACAAGCTTATACCAAAAATGTACCAGGCTAAACTAAAGAGTACAATGACCAGCACCAGCAGCAAGTATGAGGTGTATTGCTCAGATATGTAAACACTTCCAATCATGATGGGATATTCAATTTCATCATTGTGACATTGTTATGCATGAAAAAAGCACTTTTCAGGGTCAGAATATTTATTGTGCAGGTCCTGAAACTATGAGTCAATGAACACCAGCACAGTAAAAGGTATTAACGCTGATGTTCACTGACTCATAGTACCAGGCAGCAAAACATAAAAATATCCATATATTTGTGTAAAACGTATTTAAAATTTCAAATGTTCACTTCTACTGAGCTCCTTAGGTGTTTTCCACACCCTTTAAGTAAAAATTAAGAAAAAAAGAATTCAAAGGTAGATTTTCCTCCAAATTCTGCACAAAATTCAGGTTCTAATTGTTGTGAGTGTGGAATATTTGGAAGAATCCAAACCAGCTCTCTGCTTAACTCTACCCATGAGAGTTCAGGGGGAGGGCTGTGTGCATACATGTGTTTGACGGTGTATCTATATCCATAAACCTGTATATAATTGTTCTATTAATTATTCTTTGCCATTAAAAGATCCTTAAATTTAATTTCTTCCTAAAATAATTATTGCTTATTAACATACAATTAGCTTTTCATTTTCCATTGTCTTCTCAAGTCAAATTTTCATTAGAACAAAACTGCATATGTGAAAGTGTTCTTGAAGCACAGTCAGGCCTCTTGCATGGATTTGTGCTAATTACCAAAGCTTCTTTTGTTATCAGCCTGGACTTTAATGACAAAAGAAGACAAGTGTAGAGTCTATTTGGCTTGAGCTAATTACTAACCATTCCCTATTCAATTTATGCTCGGAGGAGTACAATAATCATGACACAGTGCATTAGCTCTGTCCCTGGCAGTATCTGCCATGCTGAGTGTTAATTGACAGGGCAGATTCTGGTCAGGAATAACAGTGTCTTAGGCATGTCTGCTCATGAGCAAGCCTCTGTAGCAATTTCTTCTGGGCAGGAACAGAAAGGCAGACCTTTTATTTTTTATGTAGGGAAATAGTGGAAATTTCCCTCTGTTGCAGATACAACTAGCATTCCCCTTGCAGTTTTTATGATTTACACTTCAGACGTGTATAGTAGGAAAAATTAATGAATCAAAACTAAGAACCAAAGAACATGATGCAAACAGAACAACTCAAGTGGATTTTTTTTAAAGGATATTTTCTGTAAAGATATAGCAATACAACCAGCTGAGCTGTCTACCTTGCAGTGAAAGCAGAGAGATTCAAGGGGGTACTCTCAGGTAGTAAGCTACTCAGTATTTTCCAGAACCCAATGAATATGAAAAGGTTTTAGTGGATTTAGCATTGATTCAAGGCCTTTGTCATCTTGAAAATTAAGGGATTTATGGCAAAGCCTCCAAAAATCATTTCACAGGGTGTAATGATGACAGATATTTCAAAGCCATTAGTCTACCCCGTCCTGCACTTAGTGATATCATGCTCCAAACTAAAAGCCCCTGCACTACCATAATCTAATGTATCATCAAGTCTTGAGGAGCAAAAAAGGTAATAAGGCTCATTTCCCCTATGTGCTCATGGATCTTTAACAAGTCATCTTCAAAAAAGAAACTGCAGCCACATAAATTCAGCTCAAAGTTATTCAGACTTTGTGTCACACAGAAAACAAGCTGGGATGAAACAACCAGGTGATCATGCCATCCTAAGAAACATCAGTCATACATGATCTTCCTGACTGTCGTTGCCTCTCTGATGATTCAGCTATTATCAAAAATCTGCCTGGAAAGGACACTTTGCAGGACCCATAGAAGAAAAAACTTGGGGGGGGGTGTGGGGTGTGGATCTGACAGCGATGGTGAATTGGGTACAAATAAGGTAAACTCAGTTATTCAGATAAGGTAAATAAACTGGTTTCCATAAACCAGATCAGTCCAAGGAAACAACCCAAATTAAAGATTAGCATTAAGAGTACACATAATTCCTTATGTCTCTTTGAATGGCCTAAAATGTTTTCATGAATGAGGAGAAATTTTGGTCCATAGATAACTAAGGCACACACACACACACACACACATATATATATATATATATATGACAGAATTAAAAATAAAATATTGGGTTGGAATCTTGTCTTTTACCTGTAGAACTAGCCCATGTGAGACTGGTAACCTTGGATCAGTTTGCACCAGGGAGGAAAGAGACTGAGAAATTATTGTTTTAGCAAAGTGCTCAAAGGAAGAGCACGTGTTCCACACCACCATTAAAGCACTGGGACCTGTACTGAAGTGCCAAGCATGTCCTTTATGCCTGTGAACCTCCAAACCTACTTTATTTTGTAATCCTTACATGTTTTAGAGGCAGAGGTATAACAGCCACTGCCATGCCATCTCAAAATTAAAGAAATTATCTTCTACTAGTTCAGGCCCCTTTCACCCCACCACACTAATTAGTTAATTCACTTGATGTAATGCCCCATTCTTATCAGATGACAATACTTTGCCACTTCAGGATCATTTCCCACACACCTCGTTTGGCTATGTAACTGCTAAAAGTGCTTCAGACTCTCACTGAAAACATCTCCAGAACATCCCCTCCATGAAGAGAAGGATACCCTCTTCTCAAACTCATGCACAAGAACAGCTTCCTAATTACTTTCTCAATACATTGTGTTTGCATCGAGGTTTGACCATTTGCAAATTAAAAAAACAAAAACAAAAGCCCAATAGCATGGATGAACACAAAGCAGGCAGAAGTGAAACACTACTTTTAGCAATCCACAACACTGTGGTCACTTTTAGCCTTATCACCTGTGAGATCCCAGCAACGCAGGCAGGAATAGGAAAATTCATACAAAGCATTCCACGCCTGCCCCCACCACTGTGCCCAACAATTTCCATGGTCCAGCCTGTGAGGTTATTTAATGCACTGATCAACCTAGAATAACACTGGTTTGAGGTGAGTGACACAAATTACACCTTGATAAAAGAACGAGTTCTGTTACTGAGCTATTACAAAAATATTAAAAACTCACCAAAGCTTTATTAACTAAGTGTTAATAGAGACATAACCAAAAGTCTCTCTTCCACCCACTGTTAGCAAGGAAATCTCCTCCTCCTGAGGCAAAATGCTGAGGTCAATATTTTGCCACACGTATCACAGAGCCATGTCATGCAAGATTAGACAGATTTCCACAAACCAGCACGAACTTTCCCAAAGCAGCAGGGAGAACAGCACGGGCACAAACTTCTGTAGTGCAATTCACAGCAAGGTGCCTGATGGGCCAAGAGTTTCTCATGCCTGAACACTGCTCTCTGCAGCCTGCCTGTGTTCCAATGGTACCACCCAAAAATACAGAGATGTATCTATACACCTGTCTCTGTAGAATAGTCCGCTGCCATTTGGAAGCCTCCGGACAATCTTCCCAGATGGACACTTCACTTACCAGTGTCATTATCAAGTTTAGTATGGGGACTTTATTTAGTCCCCCTGTACTCAACAGAGTGACTGTTGCAAAAAAAAAAAAAGCATTATTTTGTTTCACAAAATTGTTAGCTTAACTGCACCTATGAAAGTGACATTAAAGGGATAGCTGCATTCCTAGGAAAACAATAATTTTCATTACTTTCTAAATGTTGAAAAGAGCTTAAAAGAACTTATGTTATACAAAGTATATCACCAGCTCATTCAGAATGGTGGTCTCCAGTAATAAATACACCATGACCATTCATTTCATCTCTCTCCTCTCACCTGTGATAGGGTACTGGGAGGTTTCCCTCCATATTCGTTTCTGCATTTACATTCATCAAAATGTGGACTTCTTTCAGTTCTGCCATAACAGTTGGATTCATGGACATGCTCATTAATCAGCAATTTAAAAGCAGAGACAAGAAAAACAACTAATTGCTGTGGCTGACAGAGGTGGCACTTCCATAAACTGCAGCAGCAAACATCCCTGTAGTTTAAGCTTTGAAATGTGGCACCTCCCTGTTTGATGCAGGTACACTATGCAAGGCAGCCCCATTGTATGGCTTCAGGCATAGCAGAACGGGGAGGTACATCATAACAGAGGAACCATCAGAGCTCCTCCGAGCGCTGAGACCTCCATTTTCCTAATTTACATTTCAAAAGGGTCTGCAGTTTGAAGTAGGAAAATCATTTGCTTTTGCTAGATAAGTACTTTTCCAAGAAGGAAACTTAATGCCAATTCTGAAAAGTGTCCTGATTACAATTTCATTCTGTATTAGAACAGGCACAAAAGACTTTTAGAGACTCTCCATTAAAAGCTGCCCAGTATTTCTGCAATCTTTGACCATTTAATCCTCCCATGGAACAGCAGGTCGACATGCTCAGCTGCCTGGAATCCTTGGCAGAAACAAGGTGTTCTTTAAATACACACTTGTAGGCTACAACACAATTAATAGGTTGGAATAAAAACACCTCTGAGAGGCATTGTCTGGAGCAGCACAGTCTGAGAGGATTATGTAAATCTCGCCTCTCAAGATTCCTTGCAGAAAGTTTTTGGGGAGCAATACTTACTGCAACTGCAGCACAGACTGTCAGCAGGCTCTGGGCAAAAGGGGCAGCCGATTGCCCCAGCCAACCGCTGCCTGTACAGTAGCTATCGTAACCCTCACCTTGCTCTGAAATTTGTGAGACCCCCATCACTGGTCCTAAAGGGAGGTGAGAAAGGAAGCAGAGCACGTTCTCACACTCTCATGCACACAGTCTTTGCTCCCTCTCTATGCCTTGGACACTGTATTCCCATACTGGGAATGACAGTGAAGTGGCATTCCTACCTACAACCTTAAAATTCCCAGAAAGGTACTCAATGTTTGGGTAGAATTACATGAAACTTCTCACAGGTCCCACCATGATTTATGATATTTCATATTCATCTGGATAACTAAAATTGTTAATCCTTCTAAAGTTAACCTGCCACCATTCCCTCTTTAATACGATCACTTCATCACAGCATACCAGGTTATTGTTGCATAGTTTTCCTATAACTGAGGCTCCAGGCAGAGGAAACACAATAACACTTCCTAGCAAATAACTGGCTTTCATCACCTCCCTTGTGTGGGGGGGGTTCTTTCTCTCTTCACTATTCACCTGGCACATGTAATACTCTGCAATTACCTCACAAATACATATTTGCATATAATGAAGCAATTATGTATATCATTTAGTCACTCAAATTAAGTTACTAAATAATTCAGAAATTAATTGCCTTGTAATTTGCAGGGTTTGGATCTTCAGTGCCCTGAACACCCTAGATACTCTGTGACAATATATTATTTGGATGGAAAACAACATTCAAATTAAAACTATTGAAAATATCCAGCAAAGTAAAAATGAAAGCAATTCCATCTGGCTAGTAAATTTTACATGACATTCCAATATATAATGTTCAACACACATAATGAATTCTACCCAGATAGCTTATTTCAATAGATAAAAATTTCTTTAAGGTGTGTGCAAAGAACTTCACTGAGAGAAAAGACATTCTCTGTAACGCCACCATCACGCTCTTCTGGCAGATGCAGTACTGAATTCCAGTACAGAGCAGCCCAAGCTCAGCCTCCAAACAACCGGTTAGGAAACCCCCTCCATTCCAAGCATCCTCTTGGGTGGCCTGACATGAAAGCCTGAGACAGACTGCAAGAAAAAACTCAAACATTTGCTCACATTTAATTTTGAATTGGCATCAGATACAAGCCAAAGTCTTGAGAAATAGGGTTTATAAACACTTCTTTAGGCACTACAAAATCATATATGTTCTATTCTCATCTTCCTTGAGAGACAGCCTCTGTCTACAGCAATGACCTTTAATAAAGTGATGATTTGATGCATCTGAATGCTTCTGGCTATCATTGTTTTCTGGGGAACAATGGCACCTCCTCTCAGCATTCAGGGACAAGCATTATCACACACCATCCCGCACCCATGTGTAAGTCAGTGTAAATGACCAAGTTTTGGATTTTTCCTCAGTAATTAATTTACCCACTTCAGCCCTTCATTTTCACTTCCAAATACATTTAAAGGTTTATTGGCTGTTTCTTCTCCATGCACTGCATATGCTAAAATTAATCTGTACATTTTCACAGCTGTATCCCAGCTAATCATTATTGCATTATCCTGTCATTTTTGCATTTGATTGTGATGGCAACCAGGTGGCAAAATAGCAGCACAAGTCAATCAGGAAGCAGTCTTTTTTACAAAGACTCCTTTGTTTCTTCACAAGAAAATGAAACGAGTACTCTTGGAAAATCTTGGCACACGTTTTAAAGAACCATGTTTGGTTTTGAGAACCAGTGATCGGCTATTCTCAATATCATTTAATTGCACCTATGAAAGAGACTTAATAATATTTCCACCCCAAAGCTTTTCATTTGTAGGAAAACATAATCACCAGCCTTTATTTAGTTCTGAAGAAGAAGAATTAAGGCCACAGCAAAGCACTGACATTAAAGCTTTAAGTATTTGGTGACTTGCTGTGTCTAAAGAGAGTCTAGTGCTGTTCACATACCACCAGCAGGAAAAGCAGAAGGCACATTTCTTTGTACACTGTCTTCTGCACACAGAAATCACATAGTACCCATGTTGAAATCTTGCCACTTAATAGGAAGAGACAGGCCAGAAGGAGATTCATTAATCATCACAAATAAATTTTGTTATTGTGTACATAAACAGGAAAATGTATTTCATGTTACTGCAGAGCTAAAGCTTAGCTTTTGCTTTTATTCTCACTAGGAGTAAAACATGGAATTTGATGGGGATGGTGGCAGCATTACCTTGACCTGTAATAACAATATGTTGGCCCATCTTGGAGATAGGGTACTCTATTTAACAAAGCTGGAAGCTAATGTATAATGGCAAATCCAGCCTTTGCTCTTTTGTTCTACCTCAGTCAGTGGAAAATATTGCAGCAGCGGTTTATCCACGCACAATATTCTTAAATCACATCCCAGAGCAGATTTGAACTTGAAATTATTTAATATTTTGCTTTTAATCTAAACATTTGGAAGCTTTAAGTAAGTCTTGGCAATTAACGATTCAGCGTGTTCCAAGGCTACAGCTGGTGGAACTGCTTTCAAGTGATTTATCAGCCTCTTAGTGATACGCCCATAGTTATATGAGTATGAACCCCCACTGCATGCACACACTGTCTGGTGAGCCATTCTCCTTATCATGGCAACACTGTCTAGAGACTCAAGGGGAAAAAATGGGCTTGGAATGATATGGACATCAGAAACAGCAAAATGGTGTTTAACTCGGTTAGGAAACAGAAATGTTTACCTAGTTCCAGCATTTCTTGGGTGTCTGAAATCCCCTTCTCTTAGAAAAGAGATGTTCATTGATTTAAAGTTGGTCTCAGCTGTCTATCATGTAGTTCACAAACACTCTATCAATTTCATTGATATGAAATGAAGCTCAAGGCAATTAGACCTGACTTGATTTAAATTCTAAGGACAAAAACAAAAGCACGGACTTGTTGTGCATAGCAAAGACCAGATTTCCCTTGGAAACAGACTGAGGAAATTGTTCTTCTCTATTGCAGCGCTGTCAAAGCAGGTAACGATACTAGAATTATAGCTACCCAATACTTTCTGTAGAAAAACTCTGCAGAAAGCACTAATAGAGGAAGTTCAAGTTACACTGAAAAAACTCAGTGATGAACTTCTGATAACTCTCTAGTTCCTCCCTGGGAACTACATGGATTTACACAGCTGGACATCCATGACTTCGGGGCAAACCTGTGAGGTTGAGTGCCCTGCAGGCAAGAACACAAGATTCTTGGGGCAGCACTGCCCCTCATGAGCTCCTGCCTGTGAGCTCCTCAGCAGTGTCCCAGGGCTGGGAGCCACAACTCTCCCATCATACTTGATTCAGGGGACAGAATATTTTGGGACTGTCAAAGCAATCCAAAGTGGAATAAAAGTAAGTATTTTCAAAATCTTCATATTTGCATAAGTCCCAGAGCTGAGAAAAGCTGAAACTAATCTTCAGTTTCAGGGTCTGGGAACAGAGAGGAGGTGATGAAGCAGCAGCCATGCTCACACAGATCAGCAGAATACCTTTCCTCCCCAGAGAGCAACCAGCCAACAGGCAAGTCATCTCAGCAGCATGGAAAGGCACACATTGGACTGTTTCAGCCACCTCATCAGCTGCTGTACCTGCCTTACCTACACAGACCCTTCCACGTGCTTCTCTAAAACTAAACAACAACATTCCTCCCCCACCTTTCCAAATTAAGTCCAAGGGGAAGGAGGGAAAGAACCCTGTTTTACTTCAAGTTCAGCACTGCCTGGCTCTTCTTCTTCTTACTTCATGATTACAGAATAAGCTAATCCACAAAAAGGTATACAGATCACAGCGTGGGCCCCGGTGTAAGCCTCCATTAGTGTCTCTAGGGGAAGGGATGGCTGTAATGAATCATGTCAATTCAGTCAGAAACCGCAGCAGAAATAAATGGCTTGTTAACAAATGCTACTATTTCTCTTTGTTTCACATTGCCTACATCAATAAAGATATTTTAGACACTGAGGAGGAAATTTGGACTGTTTGGTTGGAAGTCTATCTAAAAGGTTTTCCTCACCTTAGATCATGTTGTAACTATATATATTCAAGCCTGCGGCAGTGAGTTCAGACAACTGTAACTCTGTGATGCTGAGAAGAGGGGGACTGGGGAAGAGGATGTTTAATTGTTCTTCAACAAACTGTTCCATAGCATTATTGTAACAAAACAAAACTGTTCTCACAGAAGGAGGAAGCTTTTACTTTAAATAATAACAATTTGAGCTTCAAGAATCAAGGTCCAAGGAAAGAGCAGTCTCAAACCTCAGTCACTGTACCTCTGATCCTTTCAAAGGCCCCGAGGGTATTTATTCACTGCTGCTCAAGGATTCATCAGATGGTTTGGCAGAAACAGCAAAGCAAACTGGTTATGCTCTCCAAAGCCATATAATAAAGTGCTAATAAGAATTCCACGAGTGTGATATCAAGCAGCCAGCATTTTCTCTGAGAAAGCCTTTATCTTTGTAGGGCACAATCTTTTTTTTCTGTACAGACAAGTAGAACGGAATTTTCCAAAGAATTTGCTTTAGCCTAACTCAGAGAAGATAGTAAAAATTCAGAGTGATTTCAGAGAGAAGAGGCCAACAGCTAACAATCAAAATGCTTCCTGTAGAAGTGTATGAAAACATCCAGGAGGAATGGAGGAATGCAGGAATGCATTAAATATAGCAAAATCTCCTCAGGCAGGCAGCTTCTTGAGCTACTCAGCAGTACCCACAGCACAGGGGCAGGACCTTGCGGGCAAAGTGAAAGGCTGTCAGGTGTCACAATTGTATTTAGTATCACTATTAAGGTGGCATCTTAACAGAGAACTGGAGAGAGTTAACAGAGAATTATAAGGACATAGGAGTTTGTTTTAATTTTTCAGACATATCTCACATACAAAACCCAGGATCGTACAATGGAATTACCTTCATATTCAGAACAGAATGTGTCTGGGATGTACATGGCATTCATTTTCAGTCTGGTCAAGTCAGAATGCATTGCCATTTTGACAAATCTATATAGTCTAAACAAAAGTGTGTGTTAATAAAGACTGAACAATGGCTTCCTGAGGCAAACACATCACATAACATTGTGGAAATGGAAAATAAATACTAAGCACTAAAGATGGAATGGAAAAGATGCAGACTGCTTAATTTCTCTTTATAAAACTGTTATTCAGCTGTTAACGATCTTTTAGAGGTAGAGTTACTTTAGATATGAGGTAGAAATCTGCACAGAATACTGCTTCAAAATGTTGCCTATAGACAAAACTCTACCTCCCAACACTATATGGTAGACTAATGTAAATGTGGTACAGCTGGAAAACTAATTAAAAATAATAAAGGGATAGTTTCTCATTCTAATTACATATTAATCATTAAAGAAACTCCTAATGCATTTCAGCTACAGGTTGCTTCATAAAGGCACCTAAAGATGTCAGTGGTCCCCACAGCATGGCAAGGAGCTAAAGAAGATGAAAGGAATGGCCAGGACTGGGATTGTGTTTCTCTGGGAGAACTTCTATGGGAGAACTTATTTTCAAACTTATTTTTGTGAAACACGAAAAAGGTAAAACACCACCTTCCTATTTCTAAATTATTTCTGGGAGAACAGTTCATAACAAATCATTCAATTAATTTTACTTTTGCCTATTCACAAAATGCCTGCAAAACACTTAGAATTTCCTCAAAGGTACTACTTCAATTAATTCACTGTATAATTTCAGTGAATACCTTTTCAGCTGCAGATTGTGACAAGTGTTCAGTATTCATAACTTCAAAAGTGTTGATTAGCCCTGACTGATCTGGGGATGATTGATTCTTTGCCAACAATGTCTGAACAGGAGCCAGTCTCGCCCATAGCCCACTACAGTTACTCCTGCTGTGCTAACCTGGCACTTGCAGATTACCCAAAGGCTGAACTGTGACTGCTATTTACTTGCCAATAGTTCAAATCCTGCTTCACAATGAGCACAAACCCCTTCTGTTGAAACTAGATCACAGGAACCCATCTTTGATGCTGCAGGTAGTTAAGTGCACGTGGTTAGCTTATCACCAAATGCCCTTTCATAAAAAAAATTTTTTTTTCTTCTGTATGGAATTAAGTTTGAAAGAGTAAATGCTAAATCTAGCAAGGTTTGTTGAACTCAGAGTAGCTGATTTCAATAACTGACATCTCTCACTGGGAGTAGCCAACAGCCTGGGCAGGTTCTGGAACTGAACAAGATTTCTGGTTTGCCTCTACTGACAGCTACCAGAAACCAGACCATTAAAAACAATAAAGCAAATCATCAGCTTGGGAAGAAACCTAATGATCATGCCTCACCAGGTAAGAGAAACATGAGGCAAACATTCAAAGCAAAAACCTACAACTATTTAGTAGTAAGGGCTGAGTTGCACAACTGCTGTTTAACTGCTCACACACAGAGGTCTGGGTAACACACCACTCATGGGTTTAAGAAATGGAGCATTGGTTATACCGTACCATTTTCCCATTTTAGTTGAAAAGTAGGAGATTATACAAAATGGGTTTCAGGGAGGAAAGCAAACCCAGGCAATCCTCTGCCTGAAGAGCCTGCTCCACCGATCCAATTACACACAGCTCTGCTGTCACTGAGCTCCTCAGCCTTGGCCTCAATTTACTACCTGCACTGCTGAGTTACCTGCTCAGAGAGTTTGTATTAATGATCTGTTAGGTGTCTTGTCTTTGTCATATTACACATCAACTACAGCTTTAACAGCTGACCTTTTGTTTCCAGTCGCACTTGTTCCTTCAGGACTAATTTCTAGTTTCACCATCCTCACTTCATGCTGTTCTATGATAATTTTCCTGACAATCTGTTTTCCTGCACACCTCTCAACTGACAGCCTCAATACCATCCATTTTAACTCTTGACAGTTCTCCCCTTACTCTTGCAGTGGGCCCTGCTGATATCCCATGCTGCAGTTCTCACCCTGCCATCCTCCTTGCACATGGCATGCACGCAACACCTAACAGGCCTTCACCAGTTGGCTCTCAAACAGACCATCAGCCTCTCCTCCTCCTCCTCCACTTGTTCAGCCTCAGGCAAGCCAATTGTATATCATGAGTTTTAAACACACTCTCTCCTACTTCACATCTCCACACAAAAGATTTCATGCATTTTCAGGTTAGAGGGAAACATAAGATCACTTATCTGTATCTTACTTTCCTTAAGGTTTCACCTTTAGATTTCTCTATATATTGAATGATTTTTCCATATTTGTACCAGATTGTTTCTAAACAAATGAAGATATCAAAAGGTTCAAAGATCAGAGGCCATTGTGGAAAGTACTTGAGCTTAACTGGCAAAAATTCCTGCCTTGCCCTAAGCCTGGTGAGCAGTTTGACCCCAACATTGTGAGCATGACATGTCTCCCAGGCCTGAAGAAGTCTGTCAGCACATCCCCTCAGCTTGTTAAACAGCTGGGTGCCACTCACGGGCACTTCAGAAGAAATTTTCAACCAGCAAAACCAGAAGGCAGTTGCTGTGCTTACATGACTGGCAGGGGAATTCCTCAGGTGGGCATTTCAGAGAGAGACTTGGATTAGCCCTGTGTTTGGAGCCTACTGAAGGTGATGCAGGCAATCTCGCAGAACATGGCTCCCCAGTGAACTGTCCCTGCACACAGTTGTCCTTCCATTTTCTACACATAACATGTCCTTGGAGTTATTCTAATTTGGGGTGATATACAATGAAATGTCACAGTGATGCGAGTACTACTACTTTTGACTATGGTACTACAAAGACATATCATGTTGATATGAGTCAATTCTGGCAAATACAACTGATCTGAAGCAAGAGACATCTGTACTCTGTTTTGAAGACACTGGCACACTTCAAGATTTATCAGCCACACTAAGATCTCACTGTTACACAACTGCGTCTCTAAATTCAGTAAACATGGCTCACTTGGATGAACATCTTTCTTTGCTGAAACTAGTGAGACTGTTTGCCAAGTGAAGTTACCATCAGGGTAGGCAATATCATGTCATCACACAACATTCTGACCCAAACAATCTGCTAGGCACGTCCTCCAGGACATGGACTGTCTTTGCAGTTACACAGGAACAATCACAATTAAGGCAAATATTCAAATGACATGAAAAACCTAATTTTAAGTCCTTAAAAAAAAAAAAAGCCAAAACCAGCAAATTCTGAATGAGTTTCTGCTTAATGTTTTCTAAATATCAGATGCTCTACAAAGTCTCTGATTGGATACTCCAACACTTTCATTCACTGTTGTCTGAGGCAAAAAAAATAAATAAAATAAAACAAAGCAACAACAAAAAAAAACCCAAACAAACAAAAAATAAACCAAAAACACCCTCACTTTTCAACTCACTCAACTTTCAACTCACAAGATTTTTTTTTTCAGTCTGCTCCCCATTCTCTTGAGGAGGGAGGAGTGATTATGTGGCTGCATGGTGACCAATTACTGGCTGGGGTTAAACTACAACAATTAAGGATAAGACTCCACAGAGTGGCAGCACAAGTGCTATAACTTTGAGTTTAGGCCATTTCACAGGTAGATATCAAGTGGTGTCACAATTAAACCGAGCCCACTATTGAGGAAAAGCTTCTGTATCATCACAGACTACATTAATGAAGTTTTTCACACATACTGCTTCTTTGATAGGGTTTTCTTTGTGAACAGTCTACAGATCTAATTAAATACTTTCATTAATGTAGCCTGTGATATATATACTCACAAATATATATACACATGTAAATCTTCATTTCTTTCCTAGAGTCTAAATGAAGAATGAGATTAAGAATCTAGAACTACAGTAAAAGAGATTTTGCAACAAAAAGAATATAAAATATATTGGCTTTGCCAAAACATATGTTATTAAAAGCTGTTCTATAATCAGTTTTACAGCAAACCGAAAAAGTAAATGTAATTGCTTTAATGCAATTAGTTTATCTTATATAAATAATGCAAAGTCTTGTCAAGTCACAATAAGATCAAAATAGATATTTCTCTTCATTACCTTTGCAGTAGTGACTTTAAATGCAGAATTTACTATTTGGCTGTTGAAATTTCCTCCTACTTTTCTACAAGCTCAGGGTTCCTATCTGCCATTGAGGTGGCCCAAGATCCCTATTAATTTTTAAGTCTGAAAAAAATACATAGAATTCTGTAAGGCTCACGGTACACTTACTTATACAAATGCATTAGTTGGCATTAGAACTTACAAGAAGAGAAAGTTGCTGCCTCTTTAATAACAACATTTTTAGGTTGTAGCATTTCTGCTACACAGGGTTCTTGTCCAAGTAGAGTGATTTTCAGAGGCAATATGATGTAACCATGGTATTTGTTCCAGTCAGTAAAATGTGAGCCGACAATAACATTGTTTCCTAGTTCTACACTTTACTCCCTACTTTTACCCTTGCATAAGTAATTTACAATTTTACTGTCAACACTAAAGCCCCTAAATGCCAAATGCTAGACAGACGTGCAAGGGAAACAAAAAAGCAAACTAAAAGCAGTATGAAATACGCCACATAAAGACAGACACAAGAGGCTTCATATATGTCCAGAAAGTGAAAGAAAACCTGACCAAGCAGATACAAAAGAGAGACCAAGAAAACCTCAAATCTAGAGGAGCAGCACACTGAAGCCAGACAGTGTTGGATAAATATTTAAATCCATAAGGAACACTTTGTGAGAACCAGCTGTGATAAAAGAGTCCACAGGGCAGAGACTAAATTTTGTCCTGTTTCCCAGAAAAACAGAGACTCTCCAGCATTTTCACAATGTAAACCATGCTCTGGTGGGAACTGTGACAGGGCTTCCCTCAGATAAACCATTTTCTCCATCCCCAGTGTAAACTGCCTCATTTTCCCCAAGAGTTCGATTTGGGGAAGAACTGGGGGTGGGAGAACCACAGTGGTACTATGTTTTTGGCTGACTGCTTTTTCCTCATGGTCCTGCCTACTCCAAAATCAAGCACCAAAGAGATGACTCATGGAGCAGCAGTAACCTGCCCAAATGGAAATGCTACTGAAAAATTTGAACCCTGTATCTCTGAAATGCCTCTTAACTCTCCAGCAGCCAGATGCAATCAGAAAAAAATTCTCAGACCAGAAACCTGTAGCTGCCTGTATGAGTTAAACCAGTAAGTTTTGTTTATGGTTAGCCAGGTGAAGATGTAGTGTATAGATCTGCTAAATACATACAACCTTGCAAAGACAGTTGGTAATAATAGCTAGTTCTGTATATAAATCACAAATAATTACAGAATTCCTTCAAACTGAATGCTGGTGGATGCTTTGTTGTTCAAACATCATCCAGTCTGAAAGCCACCAATTAAAAGATACACTGAATAATCCTTATGAATCAGAGAGATCTGCTTAGCATTTTAAATTCAGTCTTACACAGAAATTTGGCAGCTTGATTTAAGAAATATATCAGGTTGAGGAAATTATATGAATAGCTGTGAAACATTTTTAATAATACTTTAACATGCAAGGGACGAATTCATGTTGTGACCTATTTTTATAACTACTATCTTTAAGAAAGGATGTTTCTAAGCAAGTTGGAAAATAAAGATGTGACTCATCTTAGACGATGTAGGAGCTGCCCTCTTTCCAGTGTTTCTCTGAACTATTGTATGTGGTCATGTCAAAATACTGAATTACGAAACTGCAAGACTCATGACTTGTCTCATCACAGTTTATATGTAATTCTATTTCTAATATAAAAGATATATTATTCCATGAAATCTAAACAAGTTACTGATATTCAGAAAAAGCATCCACACAAGACCCTGTGGATCACAGAATTGTTTTGTTGAATGCTTCTGCAGGATAGTAATCCTGTAAGGCTTCTTTTGAAAAGACTAGGGCAGCTCTCAAACCTTAGCATACATTAAAACTGAGAAAAAGCAGTCCCTTCACTGCAGTTGTATTACAGTTTCATTTCTATTTATAGTTTCTCTTGATGCTTTACTGTGGAATCTACAGTACCTCCAAAGCCTGGAACTGTACCAAGAAAAAAATAAAAAATAAAAGCATTATTCTAGCTCTAGAGAAGGCCAGTTGTCTCCTGACAGGCCCATGTTTTCTAGGGTTAAGGCTTCAGCAATATCTCCAAGTAAACACGTATGTATTTATTTGCTTGGGCCCAAAACTTCAGTTTCTCTGCAAATAGGAACTAAAGTTTGATCAAAATGGATGTTGCTTTATTTTTTTCAGACAGAAAATTGGTTTTGCTCCTTTATTTTTGTTTTCAAGTTGTGGATTTAAAATCAAAAAAGTTTTTTACATCCCACGCGGCAGCTAATGTCCTTCCCTGCTTTCAGCGGCCAGACTAATTAGAGGTATTCAGATTATTCCCTTCTCAATGCAGAGTTAATAGGCCATATCCTGCCATCAATCAGACCCACACAACCCATCCTTAATTTCATTGATTACAGAAGGATTTGCAATGACATAACCAGAAGTAAAATTTATCCAGTGTGGTATCTAGCTATATAACCTACTCCGTGTCATTTTTCTCACCATTAAGTCTCTGGACGTCAGTCAGCCAAATAAAGTAATTAAGATGTTCATTTGTTTGTAATTTTTTGTGTAAGGCAGCTATAAGAAAGGTGGACCATACACACCTTTATCTCTCCAGCAATGGCATAAAAATTAATTATCTTGAATTTAATGAAACAGTCTTTTACAAAGGCTTTCTGCTCTGACCATAGAGAATTGCAGATAACACAAAAAAAAATTAAATTATTTGCTCAGACCCTTAACAAATGGAAGAATGGGATCTGCAGAGCCACCTCGTGTGACATGGGGCTTCACACACCCACCTCTCAGCTGATCACATGTGTCTTACAAGGGTAATGCGTCAGGTCTGAATTTAACTCATAAAAGCCCGTAATTTCTCCATATGGGAATAAAACCTATATGTCCTGCCAGAAAATGTGTAAGATCATTTGTCCAGGACTCCAGATAGACTTATTGCTTCTATCAGTTTGTCAGATGCCTGTAAATCTTAAACAAACACGTTGCATGGAACATACTGGTTTCATCAGTAAGGCAAGTCTACTAGGTTTCTTTCTTAGAAAAGCTTCCATAGCGGCCCTCATGATCTTCAGGGACAGGTAGGAAAAAATAGTAATAAAGTGTTTCTTTTGAACTAAAGATGAACATATCAGCTAGAAATAAGTTAATGTCTGTGTACATGTGGGAAACAAGATCTCAAATCCAAGGGAAGCAGAGAGATTTCAGGTGATGCTTCTGTCATCATACTTAACTGTACCACTCAATCACTGTTTCCTTTAACAATGAAAATTCTGTTTAAAATAAATACAATTTGAAACCACTGCAAAAGACAGCCAGAGAAACTAAGTGTCAAGTAAGTTCAATTAGCTGCTATGTTACAAGTTTGACTGTCTGAAACAATTTGTGCATGTCACACATGTTCCATAAAGCTCCTTCACTGTCTTTCCATTCTTTTCTCTAGTATGTGCTTCAGGCCAGTCTTTCATAACTTGTCCTCAACCATGAAAGCAAAATTTGTCAGTCTTAGTTGAATTATATGGAGCTAATTATAGATATCTTCACATATTAATATGGACATTTTAGAAATAAAAAAATAATATATACAAGAACCGAGTTGCACACGTGTTTTCACCCTACAATTTGACCAATTTTTCACATAATTCCACAGATGCACAGAATTTGGACCTTGATTGATTGATATTCCTCAAAGGTCATTGGATAGGGATAGGGATAGGTCACCTTAGTCTGAAAAGAGGTATCTCTCCCCTAATTAGTTTACAGTAATGGCCTAAATTGTCCCTAAATAATGGACAGAGATCTGAATTAATTCAAGTCCCTAAGGCATAATGACTTCTGCATCCTACTTGACCATATTTAAAGTGTTTATCTCTTCTTCAGCTTTGAAAGGAAAAAACAGTGGAGATTGCTTCCAAAACGAGAGAAGAAATTTGTCCTGCTCAAGCCTAGTGTCTTAATCTGTAATCCTTGTTCATGCTGAAATTCCAACTGTTTTCCAACATTTAAATCTTGATACAAATTCAACTTTCATGAAGACAGACTTTTCTAGGCTAGCAGTGAATTTTGACCAGTGGGAGTTTTATCTGTACAAGGATTTCAGAGTGAGTCGCTTAATTAATTTCTAATGAGTTGCACTGTGGTTTTGCTGAGTATGTGTATGTTATTTTTTTTCCTGTAATTGTGAATTTTCTTGGTTCATAGCACAACTGTCATGTTCCCTTGATGTATAATAGATATATAAAGTCATAAAGGCAAACCTGGAACTCTCTGGTTTCACTGTATTTAAGTATTCAATCAAACTGGTTCTCCTAATATTCATTATGACACTTGTACCACATATGTAATCTGAAGCCTATAAAGTAAAACATAAAATTCTCTTAAAGACTTTTCAAACTACATTCCAACCTTCATCAAAGCATTGGACTGTGAAATGATTTTCAGAATTATATATCAAGTGAGTGATAATGACATTGCTCACAATGAAAACCATAACAGAATTAAAACCCATTCTGCTCTCAAGATATCATTAAAAAAAAAACCAAGCCATCTTCCTCTGAAAAAAAAACCAAATACATAAACCAACCCAGCCAAAACCCTAGGTCTTTGCCCCACTTCAAAGCAGAATTCACATATAATTCTTTAGCAATTTCTTGCTACCTAACTTCACCATTCTTATCTTATTCTCTGCTCTGACAGGACAGTGATTCTCATGAGTTTTTGTAAAACAAATTAATTTCTACTCCAAACAGTCCATTGAGTGTAATTTCATGCTGTACTCTATAGGGGACAGCACAGTCTTGTCTTTTCCTCTCCTTCCAAATACTTGCCTTCTCTGGTTGCAAAAAACCCAAAAACCAAACAACTTAATTTGCTTCCAAACAAATATTTACTCACTAGAAACCAGGTATCAATCCCCATACCATTGTTCATGGTGAATAGAAAGTATGTGAAATGGGGATATTGATGTCATTTAGACCAACCAGAATTTTATTCAGTGTAACAGAACATGGCCAGTTGTGATTATTTGCAAAGCCAGCAGTCAAAAAATTCTGAAGCTGCCTGTGGGTGCTATATTAACATAAATTAAAAATGCCCTGCCATTGAGCCTAGTATCTTAAGCCTCAGCAATGGGTTTGTGAGCTGTGGCAGTTCTGTAGCCTGGGTATTTGCTACTATTAAAAACCTATGAGAAGACAAAAGTGTTTCCAGTCTTTGCTTGGTAAATTACACTGACATAGAAGATTAAAAACAGCCCCAGCCATTTCTCTTTTTTCCTAAGCCATTTTATCCCTGATAAGCTAGAAAAACATGCTTATTTTCACATTTCATTCATAGAACAGATGAGTTGTGAAATGAGTGTCATGGATGATAAACACCACAATGGCTGCTGAGGCTTATGTTATGTAAACAAAGACTTCTCTGCTTGCTGCTACACAAAATTAACAATAAAAATTACAGTGGGATCTGGGTACAGAAATAAGTTCAACTTCAGAGGGAGAGAGAGAGAGAGAGAGGGGCCATTACAGAGGAAAGGAGTTGGTGGCAGCAGCTCTTCTGGCCAGCTGCAGCTGAGGGAAGCTACCCATTGACCTTGATGGGAATCCAGCCTGTGTGTAGAATGTGCCTTTAAATACTCTTATCTCTACCTATTTCTAGAGATCATGAGATTTGTGACAGCACTATCCAAATGAAAAAATAGTAGGGCTTGGGTTTAGTGGAACACAAAGGTAACAGGAAAGCAGAGAGCTCAGCTTTGTGCAGTGCACCTTCCCATAGGCCATTTCACATTTCAGTGTGGGTCTCTGCAAAGAAAGGCCTCTCATGCAGAGCTGAGGGATAGGCCCTCACTAAAATGCCATCTACTGTTCTGTACTCAACTTACTGAAATGAAGAATCTCTCAAACACATTAGTCACACTGCTCTCCTGCATGACTGTAACACAGAATGACTACCTCAGTTGGAAAAGAGAGAAAAAAAACCAACCCAGAACAGAACAATTACAACAACAGGACAGTGCTTTGTTAGCTGCGACTTCCCCTCTCAAACCTCCCTCATATGAAAAAAGACCAAGAACTAACCTGTCAGTAACCAAATTCCAGTATTGGCACATTCCTCAATCACAGAATTAGCCCCTTAAATAGAGCAGAATAAATACTCAGAATGCTCAGGTATGCCCCAGAACAGGTGGATATCATTCCAGTTTCACTAAAAGCAGTACAGCACTGCATTTTAGGTTCACCTGTGCTTAACTCTAATTTATCTGTTCAGTAACAACAGTTAAAGCAATTAGTTAGGGTATTCCTCCAATTACCATCGGATCTAGTGGTTGCTACACCCCCTCCAAGTGTATGTTCAGGTTCTGCAAACAACTTGCTGTATTTTCTTCTGTGTTGAGGGTGCAGAAAACAAGGCTAATTACCTCTGCTTCTGTAGCTCTTTGATAGCTCTGCTGTCAGATATGAACGTGCTGCAGGAGCAAAGGTAGAATAGCCGACTGCTCTATGACCATCTCCAACACAGTCTGCAGTGGCCATTTGGAGATTCTAAACCAAATTCAGTCCTTCATCACTCAGAAAGGACAGCATGTGATAAAGCTTACAGCAATTTCTAAACTCTGCCTCGAATCTGCACAGCTGTACCTTTTATGGAAACAGCTTTGCAGGGTGAAAGATGATTTGTGTCTTTCCCTCTAGAGAACTCAGAATTCTCATAATTCATAAATGGGAAGCAAGGCAACAGATAATGAGTGTAGCATAGGGGACAGATATCATACGTGTGTGTACATTTTATGTATGTGTATGGACAGTACTTATATATAAATGTATACATATATAACTTTGCTGCTTTATAATGAAGCAGAAAGCTCTTCAAAAGTGTTGAAGTAGGTGCTTTTCAAAAAGTTTTCATTGAAGTATGCTGCAACCAGAGAATAGTTCCCATTAAATAAGGAAGAAAGGATATTGGATGAAGTAATAAATGGATACCATTGTTGGTTTGTGAGACGGAGATCTAGAGGTTGGTGTCAGATTTTTTTTGTCTGCTTGGTATAATAGTTTTCTGTTATATAAATGTGAAGGAAGAAGTACCTTTTTATACTCATTGGATTTTCTGTGATGAGAAAAAATTGCTTTCTTAGATGTGCTGCCTGGATTCACTGGCTTTTACATCTCAGAACTTCATTTTAAAGTATGGGAGGTTTTTTTGGGGGGGTGTGGGGGTGAAGCACTTTTTAGGTAGTTTAACAAATGGAATCCTCTGCAACACAGAATAACCACAAAATCCTCCAAATTATCCTTGGAAAATTCCAGGAGATATCCTTCTTTTCGAATGTTCTTTCTCTCTACTTCTAAATTTTTAAACAAGCACAATTTACTTGCAAGCAGGAATCTACTTGTAGCAAGCTGAACCTGCTGAACCTGAATTTAATACATAATTATGATAGGTGGATAGATTCTGTAGAGTCAGATGTATTTCAATACAGCCATTTTTCAGTATTCAAATGAAAGATCCTTTGATGTCATGAAAAACTGGTGTGTGATGGGATCTCTCCTCAGTAGCAGCAGTGTTTAGTTAAGCTTGTTAACACTCTTCTAATAAAAATTTTATTTTCTTTTCATCTTTAACTTTTTTTTGTGGTTAGCCAGTACCCGTAAAAGGACTTAGACTACAAACTCTTGGAAAGATGACTTCTCTCCTTCCAGTAAGCAAAGTGCAGACACTGGCCATACTGTATTTTGTACCTTAACCCCAAGGATCCCTGATAGGAGCAGAAAGGCAAGCAGGTCTTACAGACCTCTGTAGTGTAACCTCCCCTCTGAGGCAGTCAACGACTGCCAGAGTAAGAACTTCACAGCCTGTCCCTTCCTTGCTGTACCCACTGCACTACTCAGCAGATGATGGACACCAAGAAAAAACACCTCTAGGATTTCCAAAAGAATCTAAGCACTGTACAAAGACACATCCAAAAGCTTCAATGCAACTTCAAATCTCTTGGGAGTTTTTGACACTTCCTTTTTGGGACAATATTTTTCTATCTAGTGGTATTGCTAATAGACACAAAAAAAAAATTGTATAGGTGTCACAAGAAGCATGTAAAAATTGCTAGTTTCTCCTCCTCAGAAGCAGAATCAACTACTTGTAGCAGCAATGTGAAGCAGTTTGGAAAGAGGTAATTACTCAAACAAGCAAGAGTCCTTTTGGTACTAAGTGGATTGTTGCGAATTTTAGAGCAGACAAATGTATATTTTGTTGGTTTATGTGAGAGCTCTGAAAGGCTTAGAGTTAAAAACTGGGTGATCTAAATTAGGTTTTTTCAGTACACAGTAAGTCATTTATAAGAAGCGGAGACATTCACAGTTCCATTGACGTCAGTAAGACCAGCGTGTGTAGTCCTTTTCAAAAAATAAAAAATAAAAATCAGGACACTGTGCTCTGGTGTCTGCATAAGTGTTTGTCACAACATTTGGGCCCTATTAAGCCCACACAGTCTACTTAGAGATAAGAGGCTCTGTATCCTATTAAGCAGTCCTTCGAGCCATGCAATTTTACATTACTTCCCTGTCATTTGTTCAGGCCCCTGAAACAGGATTGAACAGCAGAATCCAAATATATACAGTAGCCATTATGGGCCAATATAATAAAACAATCTGTCTTTGTTTAACTGCAAATAGATTCTAGAACTGAATGATTTGTTTCACTACAAAACAATAAACCAGTTTACATCCACATATGTTTCCACAGAACAGGGCATCCCTTCAAAGGCATGGCCAGTGCTGAATGCCCTCTTCCCACCTCTGTTCTTCAGACCTCAGTATATCATCTTTGCAGACACTCCTGTTTTCCCAAGGAAGGGTGGGATGGTTGATAGGTTGCTAGACAGATAAGGTGTAGCTGATCTAAGAGTTTGAACAGTTTGTTTAAGGAAACTCTATTTGGTTTTGCAGTGACATTCTGTCACCTGACTGCTCCTGGCACATTGCATGTAAAACAGCCAGAACTTTCAAAGCTCATTCTTATCTAAAATAAATAGAAACCTATCCAAAACATATTTTGTAAGTACCCTGAATATCTTTAGATAAAATACCTTGATCAACCATCAGTGATTTTTGGTAGGGAAAAACCAGCTGCAAAGCTCTACATTCATCTTTTTGCTGGCAGCCATGGCTTACTCCACAGCACCAGTGAAAGGAAAGCTCAAACAGCTATTTTGCACAAACATATGGTTGGTCTTCATACCATCAGAAGGAAGTTTGTCACAATTTTTGATTGCATTAACTGCTCTATTAAGAGTAGCATGCTTGCCTTCAGAGAAGACAGAGAATGAGTGATACATCTGCAGTCAAGCACATAATGTCTTTAAGTCAGTTCTAAGTACTTAAGGAAATTGTGAAAAAAAAACCAACAGAAAACTCACAAATCAAAATTGTTGATAAGATACAGTACTACCTATAATGGCACAGCATGCATCCACTCTCAAATATCCACAGTTCCTGGAAGACATCTTACTGCTTATCACAGCTGTGTGGGCTAAGGGCCTTTGCAGCTTCTGCAACCCAAACCTCATTGGGAAGACACAATTATCTGGTCACATGAACTGATAGTGTCCTAAAATTTGCCAAGTCAATTACTTACACAGTTAAACTTTTTACAATTGTTTTTAATTTTGAAAGCCACTAATAGTAGCAGCTTGAATTTATCTCAGCAGGTGTTAACTCTAAAAATCAAGTGGCAGCACTTAAGTACCTTCCCTTCAACTGTTTCACTATTGATCATTTTAGCAGGCACATTAAACCCGTGATTACCAAAGCCTCACACTATCATTTTATGTAAGAAGAGATAGTAAGAGCTAATTCCACTCAGTTTTACTGTATCAAGATATGAACTTGATAAACAGCCATTGAAATGAATGTAGGATCTGTACCTTCCCAGGCACACCCTCTCCCAGGTACAGCCTTTGCCACCTCCGTGTCAGACACGGAAACCGCTACAATCTTCTGCACCAAAAGACTCTCCTACTGAGCTGTCAAAGCCTGCAGTTTCTGTTCCTTTCTTCTCTGACACAACATATTTTTTTGGCATATTTTTTTATGCCATTTCATATTTTCCATTTAAAAATCTGCAGGACTCAAAAATCTGGTCATCTCATCAGTGCTGCAAGCAAGTGTGCCATACCATCCACCCTGAGAAATACCATCCATCCTGAGAAACAGGAACCAAAGTCTTGTTAACTGTAATGGGCACCGATAGTATTGGGAGGACACTTTACAAGATCAGCACAGCACAATCCTGGGACACACACAGAATCCAATCACTGCACAAAATACAGATCCTCTCCTTCCTTACGTGGGCATTTGAGAAAGGTGTTGCCCTCCCTTCCCCAAGACCAGAGTCACACATCCTCTGTGCTCACGCATCAAGAAACACCACACTGTCTTCTGCCAGAGTGGAGAAGGAAAGCTTGATTTTTAGTGCTTAGGAAAAGGAACAACTGTTAAATGAAACAGCCTCCAGTGACCTAATTCAAGAAAGCTTTGTCAGGTGATAATCTTTCTCACCCTTTATATGTCATTCCCTAAAGCACATAAGT
This sequence comes from Heliornis fulica, assembly GCA_013399135.1. Lineage (NCBI taxonomy): Eukaryota > Metazoa > Chordata > Aves > Gruiformes > Heliornithidae > Heliornis > Heliornis fulica. The sequence goes on along the minus strand of VXBZ01004416.1, from coordinate 148,457 downwards.
GTTCAAAAATAGTTTAAAAACATTCAGAAATGTGAGAGAAGTAGCTGTCCTCTTGTGCAGCTCTGACAAAGATTAGAATTCCCAATATAGTTGCTGTTTGCAAAAGTGCTCTTAAGCTGCTGTTTCCCTGGGTTTACGTCTGAGTGCCACTAATCAAATTAACTGTGATGGCTGCAGTAAGCTGTTTATGGAGATGAAAGACCTACCAAAAGAAGTTTCTGTTACAGCTTATGAAGCTGAATACTGTTAAGCACATAAACACCCACTGCACAGAAAATCTTGACTTTTATTCTTTCTGCTGTTCCTCACTGGAGGGTCAAGAGTACTCAAGTGCTCTTGTTAAGTCTTGCACAAGCCCAAAATCCCTATTCTCATTACACAACTGGATTTTCTCCCCCTTGAAATAAGAAAGTATTTATTTTTGTTCTGTCTCTTTAAAAAAATAAGTTAAATGGCTGTTATTTTTATGATGTAATCAAATATATTATTATTATGGTACGATAGTCACATCAAGCTACAAGCTTTTGCCCGTGGTATAGTCAGAACCCAAAAAAGCAGTCAGGAGACCATACCAGAACAGGAAACTTCAAACCAGGCACTATCAGTTCCTTGTGAGTTTGAAAACGAGTATCAGGCTGTGGGTGTTTGTGGAAAGGATCATTGTGCCACAGAAAAAAAGAGGTACCAGAGCAGCTACTGAGATTACACAGGAGGCTCCTCACACACAACCAATTACCTGTAAGTACTGTAACAGCAGAAGACAAGGGAAGGCGTCGTGCAGCGATACCGACAGCCTCAGCTCTTTACCAGCTGGCTGAGGACTAAAGATTTGTGAGCTCTCAGCAATGTTACAGATCTCCTCAAGGGCCACTCACAATGGTTCTATAACAGGATTTTTCTCTGCTCACATTAGCCCATTTATTTTACTTCTTCATAAAAATAACTGTCTCTGGTGTTACCTGGTGAAAGTAATGCAAACACCACCTGCTGAAAAGGTGACTACTAATGCCTGGGAAGCCTTACTGAAATTTAAGAAATCTGTCTCCTCTCTCCATTCTCTCATTAACGTATCAGAAAGTCATAAAGAAGTTCTAAAGATCTGATACCAAAATATCTGTTCTAAATTTGCACAGGTCAGGCTAGGTAGAGAGAAGGAAAATAAAGCCTCAGATTGCTCTCGGATCCTGCAGTCCTTGCTAAATGAGTACAGTACTAATGAGAACCCATCCTGGCACAGCAACACAGCAGCCATGGTGCTAGCAAATCCTAGAGGTCCTTCTAAATTAGTTTTGGGAACCTTACTGACAGGAAGATTTAATTAGTAGTATTAATAATGTCAGAGGTCTCTGCCTTTGAAAGTATTCCAATTCTCCTAAATAAACATGTGGCATAAGGTTCCTCAAGACTTCCAAGCAAAGAAAATCATGTTTTCACAAAGCTTTTGTATTAGTAAGAATTTTGTATCCATTGGATGAGAGCAAACTGGGGAGTTTTCCCGAAAGATAAATTTATTTTTATTATTACTTGTACAAAGTTTTGAGCATTTACACTCTCCATAAGAAAGATTTGGAAGTGTTTAGTGGGATTTTATGCAATCCTTATATCTAATTATAATATCTCATGATCCAGTCAGTCAAATGACTACCAAGATTCACTTTTATAATCCAACAATGAAGAACACATTTCATCCTCTCACCACTCTGACATCTGACATCCTGATATATTCTCTTCTTTTTCTTCTCTCTCCAGTTTTATCTTTCAAGGCTGGCAGTGCTAGATTAATTCACATTTAAAAGCTGCTCTCTGTAGACTTGACAAAAGTACAGATTTTTTTTTTCAGCTCAGCACAAATTTCTATCAACTGATAGAACTTTACCAGAAGCTTCTCTTTGATCATTTAGTTGCGTAAAATAATTCTGTTTCTATCGTTCATCTAAGTGCCATCACTTTTCTGTACTTAGAGAGAGCAAACATGTCTTAGGTATTTACTTCTTTGTGGCTCTTGGAAGAATTAATCATGTTAAAAATATTACAAACAAGTGCATTAGGAAAATAGGATAACTTTTAAATAGAAAATTCTGACTTGTGCTTAACAAATAGAGAAATACTAATAAGTCATCATTTAACCAGCTCAACAGCCATCTTAGAATTCAAATTGGGATAAAAATAGATAACTTGAAAATATTTTCACTGTCTACATTACATACCAGGTTTGTTCTCAGTGGTCAAGTTGTAAACATTGCAAAAACAGAAATACATAGAATGGGACAAAATTGTATTAAACATTAGTGTGGAGAAACATGGCATAACCCAAAATTCCTGATACAGCTTCCTAGGAACTGTTAGTATTAATTTGGCCAGATAACTTTCAGAGACACAATTATTTTTATTCACTGTAAATAGTCTCTGATTTTAGAGAGAAAAAACTTTCTCCCAGATAAAAGCTGGCTTTTAACAAAGCATGTCTTCAGTTTCACACTAGCAATATATTATAATTTGCTTTGAAACATGGTGTGTTGATGGCATTAGAAGTATCACCCTGATGATACAGAAAGACAGGGAACTCTGAAGTGGTGAGTACATTAGTAAAAATTAATTTTAAAGACCCGTATTTGCATTCATATGCACAACAGATGTAAAACAGATGCCTTAATACTTGAGCTACTATTTTAAGTACAGGCACAAAACATTTTGTGCATGCAAATGAGATGTGCTGCACCAGCAGCCATCTCTGTACAGAAAGCCACAGACCTTGCCACGTTAACATCCCTCCTAGCTGCTGCTGGGATGTCTCTATACTCTGTGGCTCTATGCACAGTCCTCGGGTAGAGGAGAGGACAAGAGGAGAGCGGGCAGGCCTCATCTGTCATGCTGAGATGCAACGACCCCACACTCTGGGTAGTTCTGATAACCACAGCTACACAAGAGCTGATGGCACTGAGAAGGTCCAGGAAGGCTCAAAGATCAGGGACTACCCTCGCCCTTACCTCTGCAGCAAAATGGAGCAGGACAGAGAGAGGACAGAGACATGCCGACTGCTGCTGGGAGGGCAGGCAGCACCCATCACCAGCACCTGGCAGACAGACGGTGCCTGACAACTTCCACGGAGCAGGACGCTGTTCTCGCCCTCCTCACTGCCAGCACACAAGGCCGAGCAGCACACAGCACGGCTGCAGGAAGGATTTCACCCATCTAAGCCACGGTTCCTCTTAGGACATTTTCTGATGTGTCTGTGCCTCATCTTTGCCACAGGCTTTGTCTATATATCACAAACAATCCTGCAGCTGTTGCCAGGACGCGAGCGGTTATCTGAAGTCTGATTCTATGTCTGCATTCATTTGATCGTAGGAGCAGGGCTGCCTCATGGGGACAACGCAGCCAGCGCTGTGATTTTGTGGATGCCTGAATATTAGATGTGTGATGGTTCCTTTCCTCCCTGAGAGCCTGCACACCTTAAGGATAACAGGATCAATCAAGGCTCTGCTGTAGACAGGCCGCCTCTTTCCATTTCCACAGGCCTTGGCTCTGCTCTTTAATATACTGCTGGTGAACTCTATTAAAAGATACCCACTGAACTTCTCTAGCTTATTTAGTGTAAGTGATGTTGCTTTTAATCTACAAATACAAATTGTTTTGCTGTTTATATGCTTTTATAAAGTCCTCGCTGCACACTGAAAAACTGCTCTATCAAAAGGCATCAGTATTTGTCTTGCTAGGTGTACAGCTCCCTCCCAGAGACACCAGGTTCATTTCTTGATTAGGGAAATACGTACATGTTGTATAGTTAATAGGCCAGTCTTACTAGGCAAGTCACAAAGGAGACAAACAATATATTAACTGTCCTATCGAGCAACGCAAACAGCACAGAGTTTGGATTTTCAGCATCCTTGAGAAATGACTTGGCTATTATGCTAACAATACCCCGGTGAATATTCATTTTCAGGTAGTAACAACCCTTGAAAATAACTCATTCAGGCTAATTATAGTGCCAGATTACAGAAAGCCTTTCAGTGAAGTTTATGGGCCAGATTCTTAGTCACTGTAAATATTTGTAACTCCACAGGTTTCATGAGGAATAATCCAATTTATACGCTGGACCTACCTCTCTATTCTGCAAACCCTGCATTAAATGTTATGTAATAATTAAAGATGAAGGGAAAAAATAGCAAACACCCTAACCTGACTGAGGCAATGACTTTGCACTTACTGAAATGAGGATGAACAGAATCAAGCTCTAAAAGATTAGCTGTAACTAGGAGATTAGTTTGGTGTAATAAAGCACGCTGAGCATAACACCGAGAACCCTTCAGTGCATTTTGGAATAATGCATTTTAAATCTGGCAGTTGCTGCTGAAGGTCTCAATCCTGAAAAGCTCTCTTATGGTTTAACTTTATGTGCTATAAATAATCCCACTGAAATCAGGCTATTCACACTGTAGGCTGGCAAGCGGAGCTTACGTGCTGGACAAATTAGGGATTTAGCCAGAGGAAAGTTCCCTGGCTTCTACTTCTCTTCAGACTTGACCTATAAATAAACATAGAAATGCTTGGCATTTTGCTCAGTAGAAATAGCCCTGTTTTTCACTGGGGTTTGGTTCTACTTCAAAGAAAATTTTCTATTCTTTCTCAAATTAATGTGATTTTTACAAGAAACCAAATAAAGGTCTCATTCTCTGGAAACCTATTCTTTAATACCTCCCCCCACCCTCCCGCCTTCCCACTCCCCCAAATGGGAAAAAGTTATTCACTCACAGTTGCCAAGATGGAGAAGATGACATCATTAATTTTCATTAATCCTGCTATAACTATTGCCTATAAACTCATTTGAAACCTATATTCTAGGATCAGGAGCACAGTGTTAATTTTGGTTTGAGGCACAGCCCTGTCAGGTGTCATATACCATATAACTCCTTCCCCAAAGCAACAGAAGTGTCTGCCTTGCTCCATCAAGAAAAATATTTTTCTCAACACCAATAGAGGGGACTAAGACAAACTTGTGCTTTTAGCTGAAGTGTGTTTTAGAAGAAACACACTAACATGAGCCAGGACATAAAGCCAAAAGCTACTAGAACAAGAACCTGAAATTTACATTTATTCAGCTTGAAGTAGGGACAAGAAATCAATTTAACACATTCCTTGCAGAGAATTTACCGTGGATTCATCTTGTGTGATTCAGCACTGCTGAAGACTACCCTCACAAAAATCAGCTGTTACTAAGGAAAGTGCAATGGCCAAAGAAAATATACCACTCAAGTCACTGAAATGGAACATGGAATTTCTTTATTTTGTTTCCCAAAACTTCAAACGTAACCTTTGATAAGTTGAATGTTTGATCTTTTAGCTACCAGCACAATTTCCTAGTTACTTTTATAAACTGGAGCTTTCAAACTCCTACCTATTCCCAGCGATCTCTGCACACTGGCTGATTTAATATTCCCAGCGCTTATCTCGAGTCTCAGTGCAGCAAGGCTTTTTAGTTGCTATGGCCGTAAGCATGGAACATGAAAGAAAAGGGTATCTGGGAGTCTCACTCTATATTTTTTCATTTAAAAACAAGGTCTGGGAGCCTGAGGCATGTCCCCAGACATTTTTAGTTGCTCTGGAGCTCCCGTTTACACTCGGAGCATTCCATCTTCACAGGGTACTTCTTCAAAATATTTAGTGAGACCTGCAGAAACACCAAGGCTGTAGCAGTTCTGTAACTCTTCTTGCAGTAAGCAGAGGGTTTCCTGCTGCACTGGTACCAAAAGGGACTAAATGGCTGCATCTATCAAAGGGATATCACCCAAAATCTCATGGCCTGATTTCCTTTTAGTCATTCTGGTACAGTCTTCTAATCCAAATACTCATACAAATAGCATTTACTTTCCACAACCCAAATAGTTCCTTCAATACTGCACCTACACACTAATTAATCTAGATGTTGTCACAATTCAAACAAGAGTTGATAAGCTAAATAAGTTAACATTAAATATAACCAGACAGCTATGGAGCACTGCAATCACACTGTTTGCTTTTGCAATTTTTAATATAAAAAGTGTGATATCTTTGTGGCCACCTTTAAATTAACCTACCAGTATCATTTTAGGTCCACAGAAAAGGCAAAGTATGTTTAAGAGGTAGGGAATTTCCACATAGCAAAAGAAATTGGGAATGTCTCTGAACAGCTGTTTTGTCCAGGTTTTACCAGGGACAGACAAGCACTCAGTTCAGGAGTGGCACTGACACCAGCTTCAAACATTTTTAAATCAGAGAATGAGTTAAAGCAGAAAATTAAATAACACACCGTGAAGACACCACCAGGAGGATCACTGATGCAAAGCAACAAAACCCAGAGACTCCTCTAGATTTGGGTGCTGACAGATCCCCAGGGAGAGGGAAGCTCAGCTGACACAAAGCCAGCAAAAGCAAAGGAACCTCATTCCTTTTTTTTCCCTCCCCCATGCAGAGGGATATGAGCACAGCACACTTGATTCTGCCAGCTCATACACCACACCGTGACTGTCTGAAGCTGGGGCTGCTCTCGTCAGTGTCTGGGCCTGAACAAGAAATTACCTTTCCCCCTTGCCAGTAGCATATGCCTGCAAATTATTTGCCTAAAAGTATATTGTGCTTGGACTCTTGGACTTCTTGCTGGAAGCAATAGCAATACTTTTATGTTTAGGTCAGCATAAATTAGCACAATGTGCTAATTGCCACATTCATGAGAAAAACAGCTCTACTGACTTTGGAAGGACCCCTTTGAAACTTTAGGCTATAATCAAAAGCCTACCTCAAGGCTGATGCTGTTGTACTTGAACTCCATGCTAGTTTTTAATCTGGCTCAGCTATGTCTGTGTTACATTGCAATATATTTTTAAACTCACTTTGCTCTTGTTCAGTCCAAGTAAACTCTTATTATGAGGGTCAAGGAGCTGGTATCTAGAAAAGTGAGGATTTGCTGCTCCCCTTTTAGAGGTGCTCTGATATATCAGCAAGAATTACATCCTGCACCTTTATCTAAATATCCTCTTCTTCAGCAAAGAATGCAGTATATATGGATTAATCCAAATATAAAGATAGTATTTCATACCCAACTTTATTAAATATTTCAACTTTACCTATGAGTGTTAATAGGTTGCTAGTTACAGAAATGTAAATATAGGCCTGAAGAAACCTAACAGAAATTATACATATAAAGAATGAAAATGTCTCTTCTGAATTTAAAATATATTTTAGACTTACAATTTCCTTTTGTCCTTTGTTGAAAAGACGACTGGCAGACAGGTATAACGGTACAGCAGAGAAATCAGGAGCCTTGCACTGCTGGGAAGCATGCAGGGGTGGTGAGAAACAGCTAAAGCCAAATATTCTCAGCTGGTTTCCAACTTCCAGACAAAAATCTTGTACATTCAAAATCATGGGAAGACTGGCACACAATGGTAAAGGTAAAGGCTGGCTAAGGCAAAGGTCTCACAAGAAACAGAGTATCTGCAGCTAACACAGATAGTAAAGTGGTATAATTTACGTGCAGAGAATGAAAATGTGGCCTAAATAGATAATTTCCACTTCTAATTTCTAATGCTTTGAAAATCTTTGCTTTCTGCTCTTTGAAGCTTACCAATCATTCCATATTATGCACAATCTCTGCTGTTTAAAGCCCATTGTGTTCTAAATGACTGCTTTCACAAGCAATTCTGTTGACATTAACATACAGTGAAAGTTATTTTGAAATATCATTTAGTAAAACCAAATTTTCTTCAGCTTGATTAAGTAAGAAAAGGTCTTGGAAGTTAGCATCTTTTTAGAAGAGCACAGAAAAAGAAATTAAAATACTATTTGTAAACTCAGTTATGACTTAAATGTACTTGTTGTCGCTCATTAAAGTTTCATAAAAAATAATGATTCATCAGTAGAAGATGAAACTTTGCTACAGTACAAATCCAGAATATCAATTTCTCAAAGAAACTTACCTAAATGTTACTCACTTGAAGTCAGCAATAATTGTGACATAGACAAGAAACATATGACAGATATTGCTGAGTGCTGTGGAACACGATTCAAAAATTATATTGAGCATAACTCAGCAGATATTGCCAGCATGTCAAGCATACAGCAAGCACTTGGGAAACTTCTGCTTCTCCACTTAAGAGTTCCTAGTAGCCATATGCCTGAGCAGTTAAATTAGTTGTTAATAAATTATTTTATTAATGCTGCAGAAAGAGGAAAAGTACTACAAGAAAGAAAATATATACTTGGGGTGTTATATGCCATTTAAATTTATAATAAATGCCCAAAAGGTATAAATGGGGCCCTGGTGTAGGGGAGTGCTATTCCCAAGCCTGGAATGCCTCAGAGGTGATCAGAGGTGCTGTAGGGGCTTCCTTTCTAATCACAGTTTCTCTTCCACAAACACCATGCATATCTGACCCAAACATATGGGTATTACAGTCTGTGGGCGCTGGGGAACAAAACAAAACTGTTACAAAGTTCCTTGGGTTTGTTATCTGGTGTTTACACATGGATTGAACCATGGCAGATTAAGAACTAACAGAGCCAAGCGTTGTGGGCTTTTGAAATGACATGAAAGCAGTGGACCACAGCGTGCTCAGGGGATGTTGATATAAAGAAGTGACTGACTGACATTAATCTGCACCGAGACAAGGATCAGGCAGTAAGGAGGTAGCCCACCACTTTGTATAACTTCATATTGACTTCACCAGCCATTAATATCAGAGAGAGGGATATGTACAAAATCCAGACTGCATTATCTGTTGACTCTACCCACGCTATCATCATCCTTAAACACTTGTATTTATGAGCCTTCACCAAATATGCTGAATCCAACACTTCCATGATTTGCATTCCCCAAATCAGATATCTAAACAAACATTTAGATAATGAAGTAAATAACCAGATTTACTAGAACGAGAAGTTCCTATTATAACGAGTTTATCTGCAGCTTTCCAAATAATATTCCTGCCTATTTTACCCGGAGTCTTAAAGAACTGCTCTGATTGATCTGTAGCCACAAAACACGAATGGCACCTATGACAGAAAGAGTAATCTTTCTCCCTCACACCATTCTAGACAAAGTACTGCAGACATGAACTGTACATCAACTAGAAATACTGATCATTATTGGTACTGTAACTTTCCTCCGTAGAAATTATTGCAATAGTCTTAAAATTTACAGACTGTTAGGAAAGGGGAAAGAAAAAAAAATCAAAGAGGTCCAAGCCTATACCTCCTAATACTATTTTTTTTTTTTTGGCTTCAAGTGGAAAATCCATTGTGCTTGTAGGTTTGATCTTGTCAGTGTACCAAACAAGGTCAGAAAAATATGATTGTACTGAATCTATACTGTGCATTGTGTTTAAATCAGAACTTCACATTGAAAGTCTGTTTCACTTCTGTGACATCCTTTCCTGCTATCTGAAAGTCCTTTGGGGATTGTTAAAACAAGAATTAGCATTAAAGATTTGTAGTGATTCCAACAAGAGGAAAGAGCACTTCAATAAACCCTTTCTTTTTGGACTTCAAACGATACTAACCTTTCAACCCACAGAACTCCACAGATACCTCATGTTCATGCCGCTGCCATCATTACATACATCTTCATTCTATTTCTACCTCACAGAAGCCTTCTGCATTGCAATATTAACCTGTATCTCCTCTCTGATCCTGGCCTGTGTTTTCTTTGATAGACTTTCATAATGCATTTTCCAACAAAACTGTTGTTCAAATCACTTAACAACTGTAACATGCCCTCATTATCTTCTGGATCATCAGTCTTTGTTTCATCAGCAAACCTTATTCAGAAAAAAATTAGCATTTAGAGTGTTGATTAAAACATCAAATACCATTAATGGAAGAAATTCACAAGGTTCTCTGTTAATAAAAACCTTGCTTATTAATAAGTCTCCATTGACAACTACATTTTAAAGTGGTTGGTGAGTCAAACTAACATGCACCCTTGTTAAGCCTACCTAATGCAACTGCCTGATGTGGCTCACGTTAGTATGTCATTAAATTCTGTTAAAGCATAATTTACTACTCAATATAGCTGGTTTTGTCACTTCAACTTGTATTTCTGTGAAATGGGTAACAAATATGTTTAGCAAAAATGCTTCCTGTGAAGCCTTGTTAACAGATGTAGTTTGCATTTTTAATCTTAAATTTCTTACGGTCTCTATTTGGCTATTACATTTATCATGCCTCTGCTTGACCTATGGCTAACCACTTTGAGTTTTCTGCTCTTCAAAAACAGCTTCCTCACATTTGCCAGACCTGTGAAAACAATAACACTGTCCACCAAATGTCTTTAAAGTGTCTGACATAAATTTTCTGAATCCTTAGTTTAAGAAAAACCCTTGTTTCAGTAAGTGCTACCGTTTTCTTTTTATCTCTCTTTTTTATTTTCCCTAAATGGTGAATATTCTGTTCCTTCATTATTTTACTCCTGCATGTGCATTCTTGCTTTGTGCCAAATACAGGATGGAAGCTGTTGCTGACATTTCTTGTTTCCTTTGCATCTCTGTTCAGGATTTTATCGTCTTTATCAAGTAAGGAATCCAAGAAAGGATTATTTTGATCCCATTTATATTCTAAAATACTTTTAAAAATTGTTTTACCCCTTGGTCATTGACATATTTTCACTAGCATCCATTATCAGCTGCAGCTTCTTTCCAATAATATGTGTTTTAAGAAGAATGGCTTTTGACCACTGTGATACATTATTTAGTCACTCTGCTTTATCTGTGATTTTTGTTAACATTTTTCACTCAAAATATGTTAGAAAAGCAAAGTGTCAAGGGGTTGAGTCCAAGACTTACCACACTCAAGCTGTATTCTCTTGCAAAACAGAAGGGTAGTGAATTGTGAACTGAACCTAGGGAATGTTAGGAATTCTTGCTTATCTGAATGTAATCCTGCTGAATTACTCCAGGGTAGGCTCAGGACAGAACTTTACCAAGAAGCTACATTGGTTTAAAAAAAAAAAAACAAAACAAAACAAAACACCTTTTTAGAAGCCCTGCCAGCTACTACTGCCACCAAAGTAACTTGTAAGAAATCTTTCTTCATGCATACTGTAGACTGTCACCTACAGGTCGCTTATCTATTGAGGTTTAACAGGGACTTAGTAATGCAGACACTGTGAGTTTGCATGTATACAAGTCTTACACATACCCCTAAAGTGAGCACTAAAAGAATACCCTTTTCCTGAAATGGGATAACATTGCATGAAACAGTAAGTAACCTAACCTTAGGTCACAGTGAGTATGGATGTAAAAGTAAAATGAAGTTATAGATGACAGGAATCAGCCTGAGTGCACTTTGAAAAATAGAAATGCTGAGGTCTATGTAAATGTATTTCTCATTTGGGAAGTTGTTATATAAAGCAGTAGAAACACTAAAAATTATCTTTATTCTCTTAAAATTAAGTCCATAACTGTTTGGTTTTTTCCTCTCTTTATTCCCCCAACAAAAACAAATGCAGATATAAGAAAAAAAAAATACAAAAAGAATGTGGTAAGGGAAGAAATTATCCTAAAATATAAAGCTTAGGTATTTTGAAGGTCAGAAAAACATTTGTAGTTATGACTATATCTAACAACCTTTACATTCCTATAATATTTTTGAGAACTTTTCCCTCATCTGACCTTTAATTCTGCACATAAGAAATAGGCAGAATTCAGAAATCCTTCGATAGGTTTTCAGTGAAATTATTTGAAATTATGTTTCATTTTAAAACATTTGCGTTTTAAAAGACTAATTGTATCTTTGTATAAAAAGAACAAAAACCTGAATCATCCAACATAACATGATCCAACTAAAAAAAAAGGCAAATTAAGAAGAAAATAATTTATATTCATTACACATTTTATGCAAAACTATCTTTACTTGCTTTCTGAGGGATTTTTTGAAGGTTATAGAAGCTGGAGTGGTAAGTTTGCTCTGTGTGACAAACTAACCTAAAACCTTCAACAGGCAAATGGAGCACATAGCTAGCTGCAATGTTTTAGTACTAGTCAAGAGTAAATATATCTTCTTTATTGAGAGTTTTCCCACATTAAAAACATAGAAGAAAGACATTAGTCAACGCTTGTTTTCTGCATTTGTTTTGATCTGATGCTTACATGAAAGAAATATGCTGGCAAGTTGGAGAACAAAATCAGTGTTGCAGGAAAGGAGATGCTTAACTGTAAGAGGATTTCTATTAAAGTCTAGTTAAAGTACTAGTCTGTGCTGTGTGATCAGGAACATAGAAAATAATTTATATTCATTACACACACATACTATTATTCCTAATAGTTACTATTCTGCATTTTGATATTAACAGTCTCATTTATCATCAGTTTATAGGGACTTTCTTCCAAACTTGACCAAACTTTCCAAAGACAAAGCCTGTTTGCAAAGCTGTGAACAGCTTGCCATCTTTCTAAGACCTGTAAGAGTGGGAATTCCTAAAAGACTACGTAATTTTTTTCTTTCATTCTGACTAGTAAAAATAGCCAGAATCATTTAAGGCTTCTTTTAAGAGACAGCATAACTTCATCTTACCAATAAAACAGTCTTCCACGAAAAACATCAAATGAACATGTTTAATTTGCCCTGTGACCTTTTGGAACCCACAGAGTTACATGTGAAAGGCACCACAGGCCAGCTACACCTTAACCCCTCTGCTCGTTTGGTTTGAGCCTCACCCACCCTGGCTTCAGCCAATGCCCTCCAGTTACTACTGCTCGAGAAGACAGGAGCAACTAGTCTCCATCCATTCTTGGCAGGTTACTAATGATTTTAAAGAGAGCTGTGGTACATCTGCTTATGGAGTTTAGAGAGCTTAGCCTCTTCACTCAGACATTACATCGGGCCTTTAAATATACCTCACCCTGCCTCTTTTTTTAATCTCTGTGTGGCAAACTGAAAAAAACAAACAAAAAAACAAAACCAAAAAAACCCTCAAAAAAATAAATCTCTCTCACAATCAGTATTCACCTCAAAAATGCCAAAATTTCTAGTAAGTGAAAATTATCCAGAACAACAGAGTAAATCAAATATTAAGCTAATGCACTGGGGCTGTGAACAGACATCAGCGTGTCATTTCCACAAGCCTTTCAACAGCCATCAACACCACAGTGATGTGGGAAACCCAGTACAAAAGGCTATTTCTAGATTTGGTACTCTATTTCCTTCTTTCATGTTTATCTTTATTCCTTCTGTCATTCCCCATTGCTTCACGTTCTCTGAAGACCATAAATGAACTTTCATAGTTGATGATTAAAATAGCTCATTTTAAAAGTGAAGGGAGAAAAAAGACAAATATGGCCATGATGCACCTGGCATTACCTGTTATAAAGAATTGAAAGGTAGAGGTCATAAGCAGAAAATTTTCTTATTTAACAGCATTTATTCTTTCAATTATAAATCAAGTTTCAATTTGCAAATTAGCTTTAGGCACTTGCTGAAGCTGACAGCAGAGGAAGGACTCCATACCAAGAGCAGGCTAATTATCCCCACGGTCAAGCATTTCAAAGCTTGAAAGGAAAAAAGAAAGACAGAAAGACAGAAAGACAGAAAGACAGAAAGACAGAAAGACAGAAAGACAGAAAGACAGAAAGACAGAAAGACAGAAAGAAAGAAAGAAAGAAAGAAAGAAAGAAAGAAAGAAAGAAAGAAAGAAAGGTCACAAAAATGAAAGACTGCCTGTTCATCATTTCTATTCTTAGTGTATATTTGATGAGATGGATTAAACACTTTGAAGTGAAAGGTTCTTGATCACCACAATGGCTGATACACTTAGACTGTTTATGGGGCTGAGGGATGTCAGACACAATTCCTATCCACAAGACTGAAATCACGTTTTCTAAAGAAAACACTAGCCCTGTTATTCTTATGAGTGTGCCAATTGCTAACTCTTGGAGGTAATTGAGAAAATGGTTTATAACATTTCTGTAACAAAAAGCGTAATTATATAGTGAAAGTTGTAGTCAAATACATCAGAGTGACTTTTTAAAATACCCTGTACTTATCCCCAGAAAAGGGAAAGAAAGTAAAGGTTTCTGCTAAAACCCCAAAAAAGGGCTCAGTTAATGATGTGAAGTCCCTTGAGTAATTCCTAATCAGATTATAAGCATAACTCAAATATAAGATTTGCATAATGCCTTCAAGTATCATTATTGATGCTTGATTGTATTAATTAATGCTTTGCCAGCATCAGCTAGATAATCAGCAATTCCCACTTTGAGAGTGATCCCTTAAATTGTAAGTCATTGCTGGATATTGTAAAAATAAGTTATTGTTATATTTACTGCAGTAAGCTTGTAGTTCACTGCAGTTACATAGTAATATAAAATAATTTGCATTTCTAATGACTTTTGGGGGTCATTCCCCCCCCTTCACCCTATCTGCTGCTATATTTTTAACTATCATAATCAGAGACAATTCTCTCAATGATAACAAGGTAGAATGGAAAATTCAAACCAACCTCCATAGACAGTGAGATGTCTTTGATTAGATTTGTTAACATAGCTGCACTTAGCTCTTTCAGCCACAATGATAAATACTTCAATTGTGTATATTCATCAGACTGGGGAAAAAAAAAAAAGATGGAAAAATGGAAAAGTCAAAGATTTAAACTACATTGCTGAATAATTACATCAGAACATGTGCCATTATTGAGGCCATTTCTTTTTCTGTAAATGAAAGGCACTAATGAAAATGCACAGTATTTCTCTTAGAGGTTGCAAACCTTTATATTGACATGAACAAAGAGGAAAAAGGAATAACATAACCATAACAGATAGTAATAGGCATCCTAAGGACAGTGGCACACGGCATCTCACAGGACTTCAGAAAAGCAGGGAAATCAAAGCAGTTTAGTACACAGCAACCAATGTTTTCAAGAGGCTCCTTTCTATATTGTAGGGTTGAGCAGAAATGTTCAGAGACCTTCTGAGACAGGGAAGGCAGCAGCACACACAATTCCCTCTGGACAAAGAGATTATAGCCCTCAATCCTATTGATTTTGATGAGACTATTATGTACTGAAATGAATGCTGTTTGATTTAATGAGACTTTTTTATAGATACAAATTGCTTTCCTTAATTGTAATGGGTAGCATGTAGTAAGAACAGTATTGGATCCCCAGTCTTTTTGTGACTGGGAAAAAGCAATTTTCTGATCTGCAGAACTGATATGTCCCACCCCACCAGGGAGATGCTGCTTCATCTTTGAGTGGAGTCTTTTTGCCTAATATTATTGCCGAACAAATCATATTTGATCTATGTTTAAAAACCAAAACAAACCCAACCAAAAACCAAAAAACAAACAAACAACAAAACCAAAGTCTAAATGCCACCTTATTGACATATCTTTAGTTATTACAGCAAAAGTGGTTAGATATCCTTACCACGTGGCCTGAATCCATTACAGTTGATGAAAAAATGTAGTAGGCTTTTGACTAAGCCCACTGGAATATTACAAGACTTCATTTCTATTCCCAAAACTCAATTTGATATGGAACCACATTGCAATTAAAGCAAATTCTATCCAATAAAAGATAATTTATTTAGATTGAATTGCATTATGCTCATCACATGAATTATGTAATTGTGTAGTCAGAAGCACTGACTACACAAAATCTCAGCTGAAGTCCTTTGTTTAAAGCAAACAAATATATAAACCAAAATTAACAAGCATTTTTAAACTATAAACTCAATAATGTGCTGGTATTTATAGTCTGTTTGCCTGGGTACAGAATGGGAGCGATAAGACAAGCGTAAAGCTGTGCTCAGTGAAGAACATTCAAAGTTTAGGAGTTTCCTGTCCATATACTAAAAAGGAGAAGCAACACATGAGTAGATTGGAGGTGGTTGTAAGGCTGATTCAAAAGGACACTTTAACACATCTCAGTTTTCAACCTCCTTTCTACACAGCTTATATAGTTAGTACTAAATTCTACTACATGTCAGTAAATAATACCTAGCAATTTAGTCAATGTTTTGTTAATGTTTCAAATATGTTTATGTGAAACAGTATCATGACATATTACACCAACTATCAATGTCATTATTTTAGCAGAAATCCATCAATGTTGGAGATGTGCACTCATTTCTAATGCAATTTGAGTTTATTCACTGATGGCTACAATGACGTTCAAGCTTCTTGAAGTGAATTCAGATTTTTCTGTGCTGGCTATAAAACAAAACCAAACGTCTTGACACAGACAATTCTTTGAGTAAGTAGACAAAAATTGTACTAGTCAATTGACTTCATTAATGTGCTGAAAGAATTATGGGAACTATTCTGATTTTGCATCTTAAATCGACCACATCTGATGAAACACCCAAGGCAAACCACTAATTTTTACCATTGCTACAGGGCTTCTGCAAAGGAAATGCATTCTGACAGATAAATTACAATTTCAGCTTCTATCAGTTTCTTTTGGGTAGAGCAATTGAGAATATTAAAAGCTTAAATAACCAGAGGAGTCAAACCACTTAATATGTAACACAACTCTGAAGCTGGAAATTACATGAAATCCAAGTAAAAATGTCCCTCTTCTCCATCTAGAAAGACGGAACCGTGGAAATCACATTGCCCAGTAAATAAAGAACACATATTATGCTACGTATGTTTTCAACAGGTATTAACTCAAGGGAATGAGTAATAGATCATTTAAATTCAGGAAGACAGGATTTCCCTTCTAAGCCTGCACTCCAAACGCAATGATTTGAAAGAGCAAGAGGAGAGGGAATCTTTTCAAACTTTTTCACTAACTAGGTGAGCTCTAACAGTTAAAAAGACTAACTAGGATTTTGGTGAGTAACTAACTGAACCTCTCCCTGGCAACAATAACAGCAGCTGCCTGAGACATGGAATTGAGCTGCTGGAAAACAGATAAACACCATGGCAAAACCAAAACAAACCGCAAAAGCGGAACCCAAAACATCAGAAAGAAAGCAGACAAGATTGATAGTCCTACATGGAATTTTTAATGCTTGGGGGTTTGCTTGACAGAAAGGAAGCTTACAGGATCTACAACATACTTCTGACTTTGTTATAAGAAAGATTTTTGCTATACATACAAAGCCTAATTAACAGAGATGCCCTCCAGGTACACCATGGCCTTGCTGCAGCCAGGAGTCACACGCTGTATTCTCTAACACACACTTGAATATCCAGGCTCCTAGATGGAGTTTCAGGAGATGGGAACAAGTGAGAACCTAGCAGCAAACCCACTAGGAAGTGCTGTCTTATCTCACAGCCAGATTAAAAAAACCAATATCTTCATCAGCAATGGTCTCTAATGGGAAGATTTTCCCCTTTGCCCTTCTCACACTGGAGCTCTGCATTCTTTCTTTCATGCCGTTTGCTATTTTGCACGACACAGGGACAGTTGGAGAAACATCTGTGCATTAATACTTTCTTCTCATCTGGGAGGGTCTGTAAGTGGACACATTTGTACTCATATGGAGGATTCCATGAGTTTCCAATGAGATTTGCTACCAAAGCAAATATGCAAGCTATAAGGACAAAAAGAATAAGTCTGTGTCTCAGTTAAATTTCAGATACTCCAATGAGCTTTCTGAATTTTCCTTGTGCCTTTTGTCTGACATAGCAAAACACATAAAACCAAACCAGTTCAAATCTGAGCCTTTTACTTGCTAAAATCTCCAAGTTCATGCAATGGAAGAGGCTTTCACACCTCCGTGCCAATGTGCTCCATATGATGATTGTGAAGTAGGAGCAGAATTGTTCTGAGAGCTAGTGACTATGAGAAAGAGAATACAACAGGAACAATACTTGGTGTAGAATAACAATCCAACCTTGAGGGTTTTTATGTTGAATAAAAAAAAATGTTATAAATAAAACCTAAATAACCCCCAAAACTATACACTGAAAGATGAATTCTCCAACTTCTTTTATGGCCTTCATTCATATTTTTCAACTATTTGTAACTATTTTGTTTTGCCAGACAATGAGTTTTCACAGTTTAAAACTTATCAGGAAAGAACATGTTTTCTGGGCCCAGCCATTTTTATAAAATCATGGGTAAAGGGAGCGAGTGGGGAATGTTCTTAGTGGAAGCGTAAGCAGTGGGAAGCTGTGCTGTAGGAATTCTCTTGTGCGCTGCATTAGCTGCTCTGTGATCTGAACAAAGGTTATTTTCTCTTGTGGTGAACGAGGCAGAACAAAATAACTACATGGAGATGTTTTCTAGCTCCTGCTTTGGAAGATTTTAACTGTGGTACAGTGAAGTGGCAGTAGTAAATTATGGGTTGCTTACTTAACTAAATGTTAAATCACTTAACAGTGAAATTCAGTGTAAAAAGAAATACAGTGTAAAAGCTAGAGTTGGAATGCTATCACAGAGACTCCTGCAACAATTAACCCCTAATCTTGCTCTGGCTTCCAGCACTGTCAGAATTTGGATGTGGAGAAACAGCAGCCCTCTCTTTCCTAGCTGGAAAAGATGACCAGCACCAGGACCTGCTTATTTTGGCAGATTGCTTGCATGTTCTAGCTTTTTTTTTTTTTTTTGCTTGAAATTATATATTAATATATCTGCTAAATAACTTTCCCGTCCTTCATACTAATCCACAATACTACAGGTAGTTTAACCTCCAGTTTACCCATAAATATCATGATAAATCTGTGGCAGTCTAACCAATAACAAAAACAAGAAAGTATTGGCCTACGGTTACAGGGAATAAAAATATTGCAGAACATACAGTACAGTTCAATGTAACTCAGTTGTCCCACTGCAGCCAGCCAGCTGTGTTTGATATGGCACTGCACATTCATTTCCACACACACATTATTCATATTCTACACCTATACTCCAGCAACATGGAAAGGTTCTTTTCAGCTTGGAGACTTATCTTTTCAAAAAAATTAGATGAGTCTGTGATAAAATATCATATTTTGTTCTTACTACTAACATAGTGTGAACAAAAACCTGAATAATTTCCTTTAAGGAAAGAAATACACAAGCTCCACTGGTATCTGGTTGACCTTAAATTTCTCTTTAATGTTTGGGTTTTTTTTTTAATTTAGGATTAGACTATAATTTGGAATTTAGGATTGATGACTTATACTTTTTTTCTGTGGGTTGCTGCTAGACTGCCTCTCTCTTACTTTCCCATATCACACAGAACCAAAGAAAACATATTTCAAGTTCTTCAGGCTTCCAGTTCCACTGGCAGTAAAATCAGTGTGTGATTTGACCAACAGGAATCTGATGATTTGCCACCATTCCCCAGACTTCTGAGAGTCTGGGATAAACAGAAGGACACTATCACTAACTACACAGTCTCACTTACAACCCAACAGTACTTCTACAAAGTCTGATCTGCTGAAACCAGAAATTAAAACATTTCATAATAATCCAATGAAATGGAATTATACAAGAGCTAATAAAATCACTGAAACAACAGATTCCCCCGAGGAATCACATGAATGTCTCTATATTCCCTCATACTTTAAAATAACACATAACTCGAAACCCACATGGCTAAACGTTAATGTCTTTGCTAACTCAGGAACTCTGGTGATTTAGAGTTTACAAACTATAACTCAAATATTCTTGCCTAATACTGGCTCATAACTCTCAAAGGAGTACTTTAGTCCTCTCACAGACAAAAAGGAAACTTCTGCCATCGATAATCCTCCAAACAAATGAAGAAATTACTCTTTTCCATTAAGAAACAAGCACACACTTGTGAAGGGAAACTCTGATTTGGATCTTTGCAATACAGAGAGGCAAATAAACTGTAAAAATATGAGCTTTTCTGTAGCTCTAATTCTCTTTACTAGTAGGGAAAAAAAAAAGAAAAAGATAATTTCATGCACAGAACCCAATATTAAAAGAATACTCTAATTAAAGAGCAGAATAAATAACTTATTAGGGTCTTTTAACTGACAAAGACTAAATACATATATCTCAAAATATTTTTTTAAAAATATACCCTCTGCTCCAGAAACTTAAATTACCTATATGACAAGTCACTAAAGTGGAGGAAAAATACAACAGACTACTGACAAGAATAAATGTCTATAAACAGTTTGCTGAAGAACCTTAGCTGTCTGATTTTTTAAAATGGAAAAATTTAGACCACCTTACAAATTATTATTCCAAATTACTACATCTTTGTCTCCTTACAAAGTTATTCTTGTGAACTTTTTACTCATTAGACCATACCCTAAGAAAAATGTCAGAACATGTGAACTCACAAGGGCCAATGGTTTGAACTCACTATCTAAGTCTCTGTATTTTGATCACGTACAACAGTGGATTTATTCTGTAGGATCAAGTCCCCATACCGGGTATTCTAGGTAGTTTTACAGAACTGCACTTCCACAAGAATATTTTATTGTAACCATAAATAAGTATTTGTAGAATACCAGAGATAATTGATGTTGGCTGTGAGTAACTGTGTTACTAACAGCTCCCTCCACCATTCTAAATAAAATTTATTTACGGCCACATAGGAACCATATAAAGCACAGTACACACACCACTACAGACATCAAAAACTGATTAAACAAATGATGTTTCATTTGCATGTGAAGGTAATAAACATTCTTTCATTTGCTAAATTTATTTGTGCCTTACATCACTCTCTGGCACCTCAGCATCACATAAGTCTCTGCATGCACAGGAGGGTTTCAGTGTTTCCTGATTTCTCAGCACTCTATATTATATCCTCAGTATTCTTCTTCTCCCATACTACCCCTACATTATTTACTAGTGTTCCTGTATCTACTCTCACTCCTGTCTCTTTGGAGTAACCGTGTCTGTTATCAACCTTTCTTCAAGCTGCAACACATAAATTTACTCTGCTTATGTTAGGACCAGTGAAGCCAGTAGCTCGGTCTTGCTTTCCATCAAAGATACACTCACACATGGTTTACAAATAGTTAATTAATTTGAGAGATAAGCTCAAGATATTTTTAACAGATGTCAGTTTAGCATGCAACAGCACACCATCAGCACATATTTTCAGATATATGCATACAGAATACTGTATGCAGAATTCTGAGTTAAAAAGATGTGGTATCTTCATAGTTAAAGCATAAGATCACAACTTTATGCATTTACATTCAATATAATTGTAACTGTATGAAATATGAATATACTGTCAATGCTGGATATCAAGGATATTTAAGTCAGGCCTGCACTCTCAGAGAGTCTACACTCAAAAGGCAAAATACACCTACTCAGTCCACGTGTCTTCTACACCATAGAGCACCTCTGCACTAAAGCCATTCCTCAGCAATCACTCCACAATTTTACTATATTGAAAAGCACTCCAATTTCACTTTTTCCTTTTACTAGCCATCTCATCTTTCTTTTCCAGAGATATCTACTACTGAATTTATGCCATTTGTGCTTCATACTGCATTGAGCAAGCCAATATGCTGGAATTGTTTCCCTCCCTTCCACTACCACAAGGTAGTGCAGGTCTTAGGGTCTTTGGTAAGTTGCTCATGGTTTCTGGCTGGCTCATATTTATTCAGAATCCTCTAGATGAAATAAATGCCAGCACTTTGGAGACTTAGCCTACTTTAAACACCACTCAGCAGCTAATACCACTCACTGCCAGAACACAGCCTCTCGTAACATTTTCCCCAGCAGCACAGCCAGCATAGGAGTTGCTGAACCTCCCCTCTGCCTGCACACACACATTAATTGCTCACTCAACAATACCAGCACTGCTCTTTGTAAAACTATCAACATTTGGATCACAAGATTTCTCTTAGAGGCACCTACGAAGGGAGGACAGGAACAAGTGAGCAGAGACAGCAGAGGGCAGAAACCTCTCAGGCTCTTTGTGAAGCAGGAGCCAGAAAGTAATTTTCTACCACATGACCTGCCACCTGAACCTGCTCCTCCTCCCCTTCTGCTCCATACCCCCACCCCCAATCTGATACCTGCACCAATAATCACTGAAATAAGAAATTATCAGACCTCTTAAGAGCATATTTATCTTTATTTAGCTTCATTAATATGCACTTAGAGTCCATACTTGGCTATAATAATCTCTACTCTGAGGTTCTTCCCTTCCAGAAAGCAACCAAGTCTTTAAGCAGATACCTATGGTGCTTTCTTTAAAGGTAAGCATATGCTCTATCACTACATGAAAGGTCATTTCCAAATTATGAGATGGAAGGAAACCTTCAAAACCAGAAACAACAAGGGAAAATTACTGAAACGATCACTGGAAGGCCTGGTGAGGAAGACTAGGTAGCTACAATCTGTCATGGGGATCCTCTTGCCATAAACTAAAAAGAATGACAGAATTACAAAAGTCACTTGGTACTTCTAGAAATAAATCAGGCTTTAAAATTACTTTTGTAAGTAAAATACTTACAAAGTTACTTTGTGTAAGTAAAAATGAAGTCAGTTCAGCCAGAGGCAAGCGCAGCAGTGATGTTGGTTGCAGCCAGACTGTTGCTGAGCATCTTACATCACACAGAAAAGACCATAATATCAGGAGTAGTGAGGCAGATGGGGACAGACACCTCTGCCACCCCAGTTCTGAAGAAAGCACTCCTGCACACATGGCTCTGAAGGCTCATTCTGAGCTCAGACTACCGTCCAGTGGCATGCTCGTGGCTTTGTTTGCAAAAGGGTGAAAAATTGTGCATGGAAAAGAATTAAAGCCTGTTGACTTCTGACTACTAGCTGTGGTTTAAGACTACAATGACATTTCAGGCTCTCATATGCTGTGCACTATTTGTTTTTCACAAATCCATTCATTTAAGTTGCTTGAATGGGATCTCCCCTGCACACACATACTCTCCCCCACAGTTTCAAACATGAAACATTTTTTTCCAAAAAGTCTTGTCTTTCCACTGTCATGTTTTGTGAGGTCTCATTATTTCAAAGGGTTAAGCAAATTACATTTCTTCATCTTAAGTTTCTTAATACTTTCTTCTTCCTCTTTCGACTGCTCCTTCCCTGTACTGCATATACTTTGTTCAATACAATGACCAGTAACAGACTAAGGCATGAATTTGATGTGTGTTACCTAGATGCAACCAAACTAACAGCCCCCAAGAAGTAACATCTAACAACATAAGACATAAGGACTTGGCAGATTTTTTTTTTTAAAGAAAAAGATAAATGTTTTCCACACTTGCAAGCATATTTTCCTATTATTTTAAAACAAATGTCTATTTATCATGTATAATCTATAATTTTTGTTACTGAAAGCCAGAGAAACATGGAAAAGACTGTAATATTATACAACCACCAGGGTCAAAATTACGGCTAGGACCTGAGAATGGTCCAAGGAGAAGTGAGTAGCTTTTTGGATAAACAGACCTACTGACCAAACCGGAATGACTCAACCTCATTGTTTCCATCTCTCAGATCCCACTGAAGAGCTAAACCAGCACTGAATCTTTCCTCAAGACTGTGCAGAAATGCTACAAGGCTGCTACTGAGAGAGCTGCAACTGAGAGTAGTGAGGGGAGCTGTCGGCACGGTGTGGTACACGCATGCTAACCGTTCAAAGGATTTTCAGGTTCACTTCACGCGCAAATGCCAAGCTGGCACCAAGCAAAAGAAAATCTGTTTATCAGCCTAAAGACCACACAGCAGTCTCCTCATAAAACACATACCAAGGAAAGAATCACTGTTTCCAATGCAAAAAACCTCAAACCTTAAACCAAACCTCGAGATTTTTAACCAGCACTACGTAAATGTTTCCTCCTCCAGGTTTAAGCACACAGCTCTTCCACAACACCGACAAAGTGTGCGCCATTTTCTCCGTCCGGCCTGCCAACTGCTGCGCTCTGGTAAAACCGCCGGCACCAAATTTGTTTCTCGTGCTGGAAACACGGCGTGGAAACAAAGCAATCCAACAGCAAAAGCAGAAACAACAGTAATTCACAGTGATACTGCCTTAAACTTTGCATCAACACAGATGCTTGTCTCTTCGTATTACTTTGTAACAACTCTAACTTAACTGTATAAATTGAAATTTTGATTTGATTTGTCTCTTCTTATCTATCCAAAGAAGAGCAGAGTCCATAAAAATGTACCTCATTAGTGGTACTACCTTGACTCTGATAGAAATGGCATTTAATTTTTTTTTCTGTCATTAATCACAGTGAAGAATACTATTCCAGCTAGTAAGACACCATGCATTTCTGATCCAGGACTTTTGTAAAATTAAAATTTTAAAGCAACCAACCATCTAACCATCTAATTCATAACTTTCAAAGAACTGGAAGAAGTGAACTAGGGAAAGCATTTTCTTCTCAACAGTGAGGGTTAGATAGTGTGCCATATGATCTCTGACCAATGTCAGAAAACTGACTTTGAACTGAACCAAAAACAACTGTCAGAGGTTTTAGATCGAGTCAAACCAGAGAGGGTAGCAGAGTGTTGGCATACATCTTATGCACCAGGACTTTGCTGGTTTACTGTGAAAGACCTAAATATAGTTTTGGTTTGGTTTTTTTTTAATAGATGCCGTGGTTCAAGCAGGAAGAGATTGTGCGGAAGGTGTTTCCAGCTGTGGTTTTAACATTGTTCCTGTATCATCCAGGATTTTTTGTGCAATTGGGGTGAGGGAGTGAAGGGCATTATTTGTCTTTCTGGAGAAAATGATGTGATTTGGAAACAGTTACCACTCAACATCTGCATTCAGCTCTCAGTCCCGCGGGGATTCTGAGGTAGCACTTCACAATGCAACAGGAAGCTAAACCTGATGTTGAACAAAACCTCCAGAGCTTCTGAATTTTCAGAGAAATGTACTGCAGCTTGAAGCAGAGCCCTTTCCCCTCCCTCACATGTACAGATATGAGACGGGCCTCAAAGCTAACTCATAGAATCATAGAATCATAGAATTTTAAGGCTGGAAATGACCCCTAAGATCATCCAGTCCAACCATTAACCCACCGCCACCAAGTCTACCCTTAGACCATATCCTCAAGCACTGCATCTACTCGTCTGTTAAACACCTCAAGAGATGGGGACTCAACCACCTCCCTGGGTAGACTGTTCCAGTGCTTGATGACTCTCTCAGTACAGAAGTTCTTCCTAATATCCAACCTAAATTTTCCCTGGTGCAGCTTGAGGCCATTGCCTTGAGTTCTGTCGCCTGTTACTGGGGAGAAGAGACCAACCCCCACCTCACTGCAACCTCCTTTCAGGTAGTTGTAAAACTACCTTTCTGTAAAACTTCCTTTCTGAGTGAATGCTGTTTATGAAATGGATTTTATCAGACTGTTGATTTCTCTGCCCTTAAACACAAACTTGTATCTACTTGTTTTGTCTTGGTTTTAAACAGTAAAGTTAAAAATTATTTAGCGGTACATCCACGATGTAAGTATTCTACACCCCCCTCCCTTTCCAATCACTTTAGATTTCCTCCCCAAACACATGATAAATATAAAAATATATATATATATGCTTCACAAACGTCACTCAAAAGGAACTAAACTAAATCAATTAACAATATGTTAATGAACAAATCCAGAACTTTAATAGAGAGAAAGAAACATCTCTAACAATTGTAGCTAGGAGATTATTCTAAACAAAAGCTTCCTGCAGCCAAACACATCACATAAACAAATTTTAGTTTGAAATTGCAAAAGTTGATCTATATTTGGCAAAAATTGGAACATTTAACATTAGGCAGAGTGGAAATAACTTTGTGTTACGGGTAACATGGAACATTTATCTTGCAAAAACTGGAGCATGGCTACCATCAAACGTGATTTTTTGGCAAGTGATCACCACACCTGGTATAATAAGACAAAAAGGCAAAATCCTAACAGAATATTTAGCTGTCTCAGACTGAAGTTAATGAAATATTGGTTTCAGTTGGGCCACAGCTCATGTTAAATAGATCTTAATACAACAAGGGGTGAGTTTTAAAGCTATGAGATTAAAAATACGCCTGATATAATAAGAAGTAGAGATATTAAGATATAATGACATCTGGCTTTTGAACAGGCTGTTAGCATGAATCTCCTTTTTTGGTATATACATTTTACATCTCCCTCACTTGCTCCACTGAATTATACAATTATTTATAAGGAGAAATACTAACAAAAGGAGGGTTAGGTCAGAAATATCCAGAAATATAATATTAATATATTTTCATCCTTTCCAAATTATTCCAACAGGACTTAACATTAAAATAAAAAAAATAATAAGAAATTTTTAGCTTCAGAAAATGACTGCATTGTTCATTCTTTCGAACTATTACTGCCTTTCACCATTCCTTCATTCTCTGAAAATATCAAAAATAACAAACAATGACTGGGTAACACCTGACTGTGCATGTTTGTGTGTCTGGAATTCAGAGGAGAAATAAAATTCACTGTTGCTTAAATGGCAGCTTCACCTATGGCCGCAATGTGCAGCCTCTGTGTGACACACAGAGGGACAGGACTTCACTGGCACGCATGACCTTTTCCTGGCCACCAAACACAGTCTGTATTTCACTATCTGATACACAAGCTCATCTGGGTATATCATCTTTCCTTATTCCCAAAACACTGTTGCTATCCAAATATTTTTCTCCTTGCTAAAGATAAAGCACTTTCAGCCATTTCAGAGTTGCTATTAATATAATTTATCATGTTCAGTAATGGGTGTGGTTCTCTTTAGGACTCTTTATAAATGCTTTTCTAAACACAGTCAACACATTTGTCTGTCACGGACCTATTCTGTTTTTCTATTGTCCATATGTTCATTAAAGACAATGTATAATTGACTGCACAGTCTTATTTGCATGTCTTCCCATCTGTCCTTGTCAAGTAAACTTTGTTTTATTATTTACTATTGGGAAATTAACCTTCTGTGCTCTTGAAAAGTGATTCAGTTACTTCCATAAGGTAACTTATTGTTGTACAGAATTTGTAAGGCAGATGCCTCTTTGCAAAGGAGGGCCCTATTATCAGTGAATAATAAGAGAGAAGAACCACAAGGGCTGTACAGCTTCCCAGCAGGAACAGCACAGGAATGCGTGACATTCTGTGAAATTTTCAGATCTGGGAACTTTCTTTCTAAACAATAAACAGCAGAGGCAACTGGTTTGCCCTGCTCAGCTGTGCAAGACAAAAGAAGGAATTTTTTTTTTAAAAGCTACAACACAAGAGAGAAGGATGCTTTATACCCTGCAAGTTTGAATTTCTTTATAAACAATGAAGATTTGGTTTAGTTATATAGCTTGACCTGTCACTAGATTCTCCACAAGACACTCCATCATATTTTTATAATCAAAAAAAACCCCAAAACCTAAAAATTTATACTACACACAGAGACTGCAACTTCATGGTATTATAAAAGAATTCCTGCAACGATGCCACAGTACATCAGGTTAACAGGTACTGAAATGTGCCTCCTGTCTATACACATGTAGTTAATAGATAAACTCTTGTGACTACTAACACTTAACAGATACCAAAATCAGAAATAAAAATGAAAAGTAATCCTCAGATTGTTTTATAATTGCATAGCAAGTAGGATTTGCTTATTTTGGATCATGCACACAAATTGCAGCCATAATCTTGACTCAACTGCCCCTGTATATATTCAAAACAGACACACGTGTGCACAGACAGACACAAGCAGAGGGATATACTTCCCCAAAGAAAGCATCAATTTCCACATCTGATCTTCACATAAAAAGGGAGAAAATACCTCAGCAAGAGTGAGGAAAACCCAGAGTAACACTCAAGGTATGCAGGTAAGTACAACAAAGGCACTATAAAATCCTTTAATTTCTTTATCCAAGCAACACTCAAGTATCAGTCTTGGAAAATTTCGGACCAGCTGGAAGCAGCAGAGAACCAGGCCATTAACTGAGAGTTATGCAGTTAACTACACTGTTGAGAAATTAATTTCTTCCCTGCCCACATAATACCTTTGCAACACTGCCACGTGTCCAACCCTTTCTTGCATTTAAAGCACTTGTGAAGAGTAAAAGAAGAAAAAGAGAGAACAAGCAGAACTGTTTGAGCCTTAAGTCTTCATTATTAGGATTGATCTTCCTCAGTGTTCACAAGTACCACCCCAAAATAAAAAAAAAACAAAAAACAAAAAACACCAAAAACCAGTTATTTGAGGGTAGGAACAAGGAATAGAAACTAACTGTGCAGAGTTTGCATCACTGCTGAGTCTCATCTGGCTCAGATTAGCAAATGACATCAGAACAATGTAAAAGGGGGGCTTGAGCCTGCCTTACACACACACACACACACACACACACACACACACAAGCAATCCCATCCACTCACTTGGCAAGGAGCAGCTTTCATCAGGAAGAAAGGCTGATTAGTTGGGTTTCAGCCTTGTACAACTCTGCTTTGCACCCACGTTGAACACAACAATGAAACCAGAGAACAGCATGGGAGCAGAAATTCATTTTCATGTGGTTTCTGGAAACGAACATGGTTTAGACCTGTGATCTCAATTACAGTGCAGACACTGTCATGTGTGGCCATTTAACAAGCAGCAACACGGTTACAATGTGGTGTGAGGTATAATACAGCATTTTCTTGTGAGTGAGGTCAGATACAGACATTCTAGAAGTGCTTTTTAATGAGATTGCATAGCAGGTTAGAGCTGCATAAATGTACAGACCTCTATATTGTATTTGCAGAAAGAGGATCAACTACTTTTAGCCTTGAAGGATATTTCTTTAAACCATTCACAATAAATCAATTTCATTTTCAATTAGTTCCCCAAAACAGAAAAACATTTTGGTGTATTCCCTTTGCTCCAAAGTTGATGATGATGAGGTCTTTGTACTTCCCCTTGGGTGCTGCTATGGAGAAAACCAGAAGCTTTCCCTCCCCATTTGCTTTGCACAGCAGAGATATCTGCAGCCATCTGTGTAACCAGACTTGGAAAATTTATTACCTGATCCAGCTGAGCAAATCACCCACAAAATATATATTTGTGCAAACACACCCCACCCACCCCCCAACAGCAGCAACACAGGTATTTTCCTGCTATAAATTAAAACCAAATTCATTACAACTCTGGAGCTGACTGGCATTGCTCCTGACTGATTCTGCAGCTTAGTTTGGACTCTAAGCAGGATGCCTGTTTCCAATCAAGAGCTCTGGACATATCTAAGGAAAGACATACATGTATTCAGCACTAACAGGAAAAGAATACATTAGTATCTCTATAGACAGACAACAGTTTGACTCGCTGTCAACAGAAGTGCTTGGGTCTCATGGCGTTACCTGTGAGCATGCTGGGTATTCAGATGCAGGTTTTCCTCATTAACTAAAATTAATGAGAAATTTGTCCAATCATCTCTCATTACCACAGGACAGCTAGATGGAAGGGACCACTCATCATTTTGCTAGGGCTTGTTCCTGCAGTAGTAGAGTGGAATAGAAAACTGAAAGCAGCTTTACTTTGAAAACGTAAGGAGAGCCAGTTATTTGGCCATACTTTCTCAAGTGACTCAGTACTGGTCCACCTCCCCTTCCTGAAGCACCTTGGGAAGGTGAATGAAGCACTGGTGCCCGGCACTGACACGGGTGAGCACTGTGGGAAAAGTGCTTGTACTCTGCACAGAAGAGCCCGGGTCACCGGTGTGTTTTTCACTTTGCATTTTCTCAATATTCTAAAAGTCTGAACCTAGCTAGGTACATCTTGGTTTTCAATGGGCATTTACAATGTATGGTGTATAAAATGAATGTGAAATGAGATTTTAAAAGTTAGTAAAAGGTGTAATATGAGGTGACTACACTTTCAAATAAACTCACAGTTCTCAGATTTCTGTAGGAGACCTATGTGAGTAATGACTAAATAAAACTTTGCAATCTACCTTTATGTGCTTGTATATGTTACAATTTATAAATATGCTGTATAAACATAAAATATCCTCAGAGAGACTACAACTACTGAGAGGAAAAAAAGTAGATAGATTATAGCTGCTCGTACTTTATTTTTTAAATCTGCAGTATTGTTGGCACACTGGTCAAACACTTCAGAAATTCAATTAAAATAAATCTTTTATATTGTTCCCAGATTTGGTAAAGCTCCTCCTTTGAAATACTAGCTGCTGCAAATAGAATTTTTTAGGAATAGTTACACACACCAGAACACAATTTAAAATCAAGGCATCTTATCAGCACTGCTGCCCAGGCACTAGTCTCGCTTCCAACAGAGTCCTGTGGCCCTTTGCTGAGTCTGTGCAAACACCAACTTCAAATCTGGTTTACGTAATCCAGATCGTTCCAGTCTCAAGTGCACTGATATGAGATTTGATAATCAGCCTTCAGGTTGATCTGTGTTGCTCCCCTGTCCCCGTGCCCACCTAGGTGACCTGTGTCTGGTAGCTGGCTTGTGATTGAAAGGTCTCTGGGTCTCTGCACAGGCTGTAGTGCTGTGGGCTCCTGGTGCTCTCATGTGCTATAATAATGCAAGTAGTAAATCCCAGTGGATAATCTAACCCAGACAGCTGCACCCCAGAACAATTAGCAGCTTGTAAACTTGAAGCACTGCTCTAAAGCTAGAGGTTTATGCTAAAGCCACTGTGAAAGGGTTTGGTGGATTAGATCTGTGAGCTATTTAGCAAGCTTTATATTACCAGAATATACTGAAACTACAAATCAAGAAGTGATAAATTCCTCAGGATGCTGCTCTAATCAAGAGAGTTTATATAAGTATGTCCTACCTGCAAACATCACTCAAATAAGGAATTACTTAATCAAAAGAAAATTTAAGTACTTGAAAGGAAATAGAGATTTTATTATCTGCAGGTAATTGTTCAGTTGAAGTGTTCTTGTTCACCGTCTGGGGGAACTAAAGTATGATTCGTGAATATATTCTGCTGTCACTTCCACCAAGGCAAGTTAACTGCTGAGATCTCAGAAAGATTTCTAGTTTGATCCTGCTTAGGTGCAGCAACTTATATTATTGCAAAATGAAAATCTAATCCTAAAAATCAAACCAATCAAAATCAATCAAAAACTTAAATAAAATAGGACTTCAAAATTTCCAAGCCACAGACCACTCTCTTGATGAGATGGAAGTTCACTGAAGTCCAAAAGTAAAATGAGGAAAATTAGGCCTTGGAGGAACAGTGAATGAAAGAGTTAAAGAAAGATATGGGATTTATTTAGCATTGCAACACCAGCAGCACAGGGTAAAGAGTCAGTTGAGTGTTTTCTATTACAACAGCAACAGTCTGGGTTAAAAAAAAAAAAATCAAAAGCATTAGTATAAGATTAAACTGGGGATTATTTTAAATGTCACTCTGACCCAGAGAAGTTCGCTGGGGTTTCTGTTTTTAAATTGTAGACTCAGCTTTGTTGCCTAGCTCTTTCTTCAGAGTGGGAAAGTCTATTATGTTCCTGTTTCTCAGGACTGATAAAAGGCCAATTTATCATCTTTTGCTCAGCATCTCTGTCATGATTTAACCCCAGCACCACACAGCCACTTGCTCCCTCCTCCCCTTCCCACAAGGGAATGGGGAAGAGAAGGGGAAAAGCTTCACAGGCTGAAATAAAGACAGTTTAATAGGATAGAAAAGGAAGAGAATAATAATTATATATATATATACACACACACACATTTTAACAGTTATGCACAAATGCAATTGCTCACCTCATGTGGAAGGAAAAAAACCCACAAACCAAACCATGACAAAACCCATAACCTGATGCTTCTGACCAGTGATCCCACCTCCCAGCTAGCTCCCCCAGTTACCAACAAAGCACAGTGGGATATGGCAGGGAATATCCCTTTGGCCAGTCTGGGTCAGCTGCCCTGGCTGTGCTCTCCCAGCTCCTTGTGCTCCTGGCAGGGTGTGGGAGGCTGAAAAAGTCCTTGACTTAGGATAGACACTAAAATTAAACCTGAACACAGCACTGTACCATCTACTAGAAAGGAAATTAACTCCATCTCAGCTGAAACCAGGATATCATCCACCCCTTATTCCATACCATCTACATCATACACAAATCAAATGTTTCCCAACACATTCCAATTAATCCCCATCATTTTTTCCTGTCTTTTGCTATGTACACACAACATATCTCTAATTACAGTGGCTAACAGGAAGAGTAAAGATATTACCTCAAGTTTTCCACATCCTTGAATAGGAAAATAATGAATAGGAAAATAATGAATAGAATACCAGACTGCCAAGCCTTGGTTTACTGAATATAACTGGCTCAAAGGCAAATTCAACAGGTCTGTCAGTTCTCTGCACGAAATAAGATGCACACTCTTCACATGAAGAAGCTCAGATATGTTACACTATGGCTACTGTTGAGTTCAAGAAGGGAAGGAATGAAAGAAAAATCATTCCAGGACAAGTGTCCAACATCCACCTGATACTGCTATCAGAGAAACATTGAAGCCTTACCTGAGGCCACCTCTGAGAGCACATGGGTGTAACTTGGAGTCTGGACATGACACCAAAACTGGAATGACTCTTCTCAGGCTACTAGGGATGCTGCAGTTTATATCACTGCGTGAGACACATTTCAGCGGCGTGCACTGCATCCGAGCGCAAGCCGTGGTGTGTCCGCTGGCTCTCGCAAAGCCCATCATTTGCTTCCTTGAAGTCTGGACCCCAACTTTAGAACTCATGTCCAGGGGGTACCTAGGAGCAATTCAGGAAAGAACTATGGGGTAGGGTTGTGGGATTTTTTTCTTTTTTCCTTACAAATAAAGGATGTTTGCAGAAGAATTTCAAGGACTTATTGATTCAAACAATCTTCCAAAATATCAGGCATCTTCCCAAGCTTTAAGCAAGCTCTACACTGAAATTTGCTGATCCTTGATTGGGAAGTGCAGTATTCAGGTTGCTACAGTCTCTCTGAGTAGCATTTTATGCCAGGAATAGTCCACCCAGTTTCAGCATGTACATTCACAAAATACAGTGCTACTCCTGCTGACCAAGGATAACAAAATATCCCTTATGATTATATAATATACATTACTGTATATTAATGCCATGAATATTAGCCAACATTATCTTATGAATATTGAAAATGCCATTTATTCCATATTTTATTTCTGTAATTATTATATTTCTACTTTATTTTTTTGTCAGCATAATTTTCATCAAAAGTCTTTCATTGTTTGCTGATACACTTGATTTAGGTTTGACTTTGACTTTGAAATGGTCATATAATCATTGGCCTCTTTTCGTAGTCCATTATGTTAAACCAAAGCTGCAGAAACAGGATTATTTCAGTCTCAGAGTGGTTCAGAGACATTAAATATTTAATAAGTCTTTCCTTTTAGCTGCTGAGTGACTCTTGAATAATCATTTAAAAAAACCCTCACCATCTAAAAGATGCACTTGCAAAAAATTCATTGTCATATCCAAGCATTGGTTTATTTCACACCCATTTGCTATCCACTTTTGGCAGCAATGAAGTGACAAAATAAGAAATAAAGCACCTGAACTCTAGTATCATAACACAGATGTTAGATCCAGTGAACTATGTAGATCAGGTCAAGTGTACCCTGTCTTTGCTGCCCCCAGAGAGAATGCCTGGCATATCTTCAGCTGTAAGGGCAGAGGTTTTTGTATGTAGCAGTATGACCTACATTTAAGGTGCACATGCCCTTTACAATTTCAGTAAACTAGTAACCTGTAATTAACATTTCAAATGCAAAATGTAACACAGAAGGGCGGTGCTGTTCAACCTACCCTGTCAGAGGTAATCATCATTTCCCACTCTTTACACCACCAAGGCACATCCATAAAACATATTTCTTTATCTGTTAACATCCTCTGATTTCTGGCACCTTGCTACCTCTAACATCACATTGACAAACTGGAACTCCTCCAACAACACAAACAAACAAACATTTCAGAAAAAAAAAAACTTGTATAAACACAAAAGCTAAAACTCTGGCCCTGGTGCAGAGTACAGGTCTAAACCATTAAAGGAAAAAAGAGTCAGAGAGTGTGCATGGAGAGACAATGCTGAGCTTTTCAGACCATCCTCCATACTACACCTGCAGCAGTGAAAGACCACAGACTCTGGAGAGACATTTCCCCCTATGTCAGGGTAATATCTTTGGACATAAAGTTGACAAAGGTTCTTCACATGCTTCATGGGCCAGCTGCTTTGACTCCTGGCAGACCCATGAAGAGAGGCAAATGAGACACCTGAATATTAGTCAGGAAACAGATTGTTCTCATGCATCAGAGTACTTCATCTATTTGGGCAGAATTCTGTTTACATTGCTGATAGTGAAAAATGGTTACCTGACTGTCTTTAGAAGCACAAAGATCTAACATGACTTCCAGATGCAGCTTGCCATCTCCTTTTCACACATCTTCCCACTCTCTCCTGACGGCTGCAAATGTTCACCGTGACTCAGGCATTTCTTCTCCAGAGCCTTGGATATATAGAAAATGCCAGTTGCTTCCACTACATCAGGCCTGACAGCCTGTAGTCATTCTCCATGACACCACAGATAGGCAGGGAACACAACCTGAAAACTATAGGTGTCACATGTAAGTAAAAAGAAATGCAACAGTAAGGTCAAAATCATTGGAAATCCTTAAATCCCTCAAAAAGCATTTACAAAATATTTTTATTACAAGAAACCAAAGGTGAAGAAAAATTGAAAGCTACCAATGCCAGCAACATAAAAAAAACCCAAACAAACCAATATTCATTGTATTAAAGATTTCTGGTAGGAAATTTCACAGCAACAGTAAAGCTGTATGTTCATATATGAAATATGTCAAAATCAGGCTATTAATCATTTGGATGTTCACATTCATCTAGCATTCTGGGAAGATCTTAGGAAGGCTGGAGAAATTATATGCTTTAAAAAAGAGCACAACGAAAAATTGATAACTGTGTTTAACAAAGGTTTGGCAGCTCAGCAAAGAGAAAGCGTGACAGCTGAAAGCAGCTCTGGTTCAAACATTTCCCTGGGGATCTGTGCTGTTTTGTTATGAGATTTCTGTGATACATCACCAGTGAGCAATGCTCCAAGAGAAAACAGGACACTGGGTCAGATGCTAATTTTAGTGAGTCAAACGCTGAAATAAATGGTCTGTGCTTCCCAAGTTTTATCTACCTTTGGTTCCTCCAACACTAATGATACCATAAAGTCCTAATAACACTCCAGAGCTGTGGAGCAGGCACTTGTTAAAGCCTCTCCTCCCCAGGCACATCTGCACTGCACCATCAGAGAGCTTGATCCACCAGTTCAGAACCACTTCACAAACACAGACTGGATGGAGAGGTTCTAGCAGAGGTTCTGTTTGCTGGGAGGAAAAGATACCTCACAGATTGAAAAAACACACCAGAAAAACCCACCCCACTGCCACCAGTCTGGGAAGACTGTTTCAAGTGTCACACAGTGTTTTAAGTGCTTCAGTAAGGGATTAGTAACATACTTCCCTAGCACAGAAATTTCAGAAAGTTGTATGTGAAAGCTGAGCAAAAATTGATACTCCATTACTGCAGAAACCACATAATGTGTAAGATTCATGGGTAAATATTTACGAGGATATTGGGCAGAATTTTGTTTATATGACTGATTATGAGGATTTTAAAAATATAAATGGTGACAGAATCAAATAATCCTCATCTCCTTGAGAAGGGTAGCACTGAATTCATGTAATACGAAAGTAATTGGAATCCAACCCAAAGAGATAAAGAAATAGTGAAGCTAAAGATTAACATTCTAAAGAAAACTTAAAGTAACCTTGTCAGTACAAGAACATGCATAATGGGGCACTGGCTGAAGAAAGCATCTGTCCCTTCCTCTGTCTGAACCCATTATACATGTACATAAATATGCATATCCCATTACAGCAGTATCAATTTAAAAGTCACCAAAAGCAGCTAAACAGAGCGTTTATTTGAAATCCAAACTTGAAACATCTTAAAAGAAAAGTTTTCTTTATCATAAATGTATAGTTTTAATTAAAAGTTCAAATAATTAGCAAAGATAGTCTCCCTTTAGCTAACAGGAAAAAGATGGTCAGAATTTTCAATCCAACTCAAAATAGGTTCTTAAACTCAAACTGAGTCTTCTGCATATTCATCCTAACACAGAACTTTCTGGAGGTGTTTTCCTTCCAACCTACTTAGACATTAAGATCTGCTGAATTAGCTTTGTTTATGTCTGAAAAATGAGTCCTACCTGTCCCAGCTCAGAAATGTATATCAGCAGGGTCTCAAAACTACCTTCAAGATACCTGCACAAGCCGTGCTGGGAGCTTTTGTTACACTGGTCATTAGGTCAAGCANGGGGGGGGGGAGAAAAGAAATTGGAGCTATGGAGCTGCAGTAGTTTTCTATTTGACTGCAAGGTGATGAGCATGTGAGGAAGCTGCTTGCCACACCACCAGAGAACTTGCTCACCTTGTTGTCTGTCCAGCCAGCAGGGCTCCAGGAGTCGCCAGTGCCCACAAGTCTGTTAGCTCAGTGGCTCAGTCTAACTTGTTACAAGTACAAAGTACTATAAAGTTCCAAAGAAAGGAGGCCAGTTTGCACAACTGAAGAGCCCTAAATACTTGTGAAGG
The DNA here is from genome assembly GCA_013399135.1 of Heliornis fulica. Classification (NCBI taxonomy): domain Eukaryota; kingdom Metazoa; phylum Chordata; class Aves; order Gruiformes; family Heliornithidae; genus Heliornis; species Heliornis fulica. Next base: position 111,966 of record VXBZ01004416.1, on the reverse strand, counting down.
AACAGTTACAACCTTGCTGAGAGTAAACTAGTCTTAACATACAACTGAATGAAGTGTAGATTTCTGAAAATAAAAAGTAACACAGGTTTCCCGTTATAAACAATATTGATATCTGGTTTTAAACTAGGGGCACTGGATACACCATAAATAAACAGAACTGAATGTTACAGGAGCCAAAAACTCCCTGAAAACTAACAGGGCAGGGAAGCACCTAATAGCAGCTGCTGAACTGCTCATGGCACAATATCTCCATGCTTTCAGCCCCTTTTCTAGTCCACTAGCAGCTCTCTCCTTTTGCTGTAACTGGCCATCATAAAGAATATATTACCTTGCTTTAGTTTAAGAGGTATTAAAAGCTGCATCTGACCAGGATACACAAATTGAAGTTTTCTGTTCTGAAGCAGTTTGCTGCATCATTTCTTATCAGCACATATATCAAAAGAAAAGTTGTATCAAAACCAAACGCTGGACCAGCTATCACATCCAAATACAAAATTAGAAGTTCATCATGCAAATTGTAAGCACAGTAAATGATCCAGGGAGCCACACAGGCATAAAATTGAAACATGGGGAAAAGCTTATTGTACTTTTATGGCCTACTCAGGTACATAAAATAATACTTTAGTGAAACTAGGTCAGAAAGGACAGAGTCTTGAAGGATCCAGTGCAGAAAATGCAAGCTGAGGACTAGAAAGAAAACTGGTGGAGAAATGGGGTTTTGCTTTTGTTTAGTGCTTGTAATATTTTTTCTACTGTCCCCAGGCTCCAGACTGCTCATTTTATTCCACTGGCCTTTTACACCTTTTTAGTTTAAATTTCTACTTTTTTTTTTTCTTGAGGTAAAAAGGGAGTTGCATAACATTGTTCAGGCATGAGGGATGTTAGGAAAACAGAAGTTCAGCTGGAGTTGAGACTTGGTCACCAAGAGCAAAAATCAAATCTTTTACAGCTACACTAGTAGTACAAGGCTGACCTCAGTACTCACCCTGTTGTGGATGGAGATTGGACAGAGGTTCCTTCCAACCTGAGTTATCATCTAATGTTAATACTACTCCTAATACTGAGTATTACATTACCTTATATTACACTAATGTATTTAGTATATTGATCTTGTTATATTAACTTATATTATTTTGAGTGACCCAGACAAAACTCAGAAGCTATAGGAATAAAATGAAAAGATGTGAATGAATCAGAAATAACTTCTGTGCAAACACATAAAACTAGCCCAAAATTTGCTTTTCATAAATATTTTCCAGCATGTGTTTAAACTTCGTAGCTACAAGCGTTTTGGTCATTGTATTCCACAAAAAAACTCTAATGGCTGAATTCATCCAATATTCATTTGCCATTTTTGCATGTATTTACACAGTTGCAGTTAAACACATAAAAACATCGAGTTCTTTTAGAGTCCCATAAATTGGTACAAATTCACCCTGTGTTCCTGCAGGTTTAAGGTGTCTGCTCACTGTCCCAGAAGATAAATCAAAAGGTTTTTTGGTATATAATGTAAAACTTTTGGCCTTCTGTATTCTGTGGTAAAAATCTCATGAACATCAATGCACCTGCACGTAATTCCAAGTCAATGGCCAGACAGATACAGACCATGGAAAAAGCCTTGTATCTGTTTTTAGGGGTAGACCAAAAGCTGGACTTTTTTCTTCCTCATCTTGCTCAGGACAAAAAAAAAAAAAAAACAAAAAACAGAGATACACATCTTGCTTTATACAAGTTTGGTTTCTTGAGCCCAACTTTGACCTGCACTTGATCCAAACATCATCTCACAATGCAAGAAGTACTAGCAGTTTCACTGGCATTAACTAAGAAGAAGAGTATGCCCTGAATAATTTAGAACTCTGTATTCCTGTAATTTAGATTCATTATTTCCATGCATATCTAAGCATATGAGTATAGCCTTCCTTATATGTTTTTCTTTAAAAAAAAAAAAAAAACACAAACAAACCCAATATAAAACCTCACATGTATTGTACAGAAAAAATAGAAAAAGTAATTGTTTGTACAAGTCCCCCACTGCAGATTTGTCCTTGTTTGCGAGACGGGATAATGACTGACTGACACATGAGCATTGATCTAAGTTGAAACAGAAATTGCCTGAACCAAAAGCAATATGAAATAATCTTACCAGATGGGAACTCTAATCACTGTGTTTCTGAAGCTAATACAATAAACACAGTGTGCAAGCAGACAGACACCTTTTTTAACACACATTAAACCATTTTTAGGGGAAAATTTGTATTTTCTGACAGCTGTATTCAGCTCTGTGCAAGTGAATGATAAATTGCTTGTGCAAGCTTCTAAACACACTGAATCATGAAAGTAAGCTAAAGAGAAGCTATGTTGTCAGCCTGCCATACCTTCTCAGACATAGCTTTATATAGTTTAAGAGGAAAGCAGCAGAGGGAACAGAGCAATAGGTACAGTCTTCTAATCACTGGAAGTGCTTGTTTTATGCAGTCTCCTCCGTGCTAACAGCTGCCTCTCAAGCAGAAAAAATACTAAGAAGAGAAAAAAAGGTTTGAAGTCCACATAGCACTACTGTAAAAATTCAGCAAGATGTAGAAGAGTAGAAAAAAATAGGCTCTGAAGTGTGGCAGACATACACAAACCAGATATAAGCTTTAAAATCTCTTGATCCAGTTAAGAGAAAAGTGTAACCACATGATAATATCCAAGCAGAACTTGGAGTGGCTGGAATAAAATTTCAGCACTGTAGTTTGAGTATTTGAAAATAGTGAATTGCCATTCAGAAGTGCTGAAATTTCAATTACTTCCTGCTTGCTGCAGTTCTTCAGACCTAATCACCTAAACACAGGAACTCTCCAGCAACTGCAGTGTCAAACAGCAAACACTTCATGGCAAGACTACGTCCAATCTGTTGAACCTCTGGTGTACGTGTCATACCAGCAGCAATCCATAAATCATCATTAATATTCACCCTTACAGAAGAGTTGCAGAAACTTCTGTTACTGACCCCTGATACTGAGTAAGTTCCAAAATATTGCTCTAAGCAGGAGTATTTTATCTTCCCCTGAAAGCATAATTTCAGACATTTTATTTAAAGCAGGTTATTTAAATACATATACTCTTTCTTCAACTCAATGCAGTAGTTCTGGGCTCTGAATTTAAAGTACTATTTCATACTGGAAGCCCAAATGAAAGAAGAGTCATAATTATGCAATTCCTATGCTACATTGTCCTTCAGCTTATGCTGAAGGCTTTCCAAAACTTTTGCCAGATTTTTCATTAAGAAGCAAGTAAAAGCTGGAGTAATTAGAGTAGGGCAGAGATGCAGACAAA
>VXBZ01004416.1:87866-108617 GCA_013399135.1 Heliornis fulica | reverse complement strand
AAAAAAAAAAAAAGAGGAAATTTCTTTTCCCGAGTAATCATTATTAAGGACAATGTAGAATCCTTGAATTTACATGAACTAATATGGAGAACTACTCCATAAATAAAAATAATACAAAAAAAGATGCAGACATCATATGTGATGTTGATGACATCACAATGAAATTTCTATGGCTTGAGGGTGTACTTAGTGGTAACAGAGACCCTTAAGTTACATTTTCCTGATTTATAAAGAACGTTCCATGATGTTGAAAAACAATATTAAAATTACATGTAACTAATTAGCTATTTACACAGCCTCTTTTGCACAGGGCTAGCAGCAAACAGCATCTGTAAAGTATCATATTTAGACATCCCTCTCCCCCCACACCCTTCCCCCTTGCAGCATGAATCCTAGTGACCCCAAAGGCTAGAAAAGACTAGAAAAAAGCTTAAGAGCAGGAACAGAGAAGAAAGATCATAACCAACACTTAAGACAAGGGTTGAATGCCTGGAGAGCAGGGCAGCCAAGACAGCCATGGTAGCAGGTTAAACAATAGAGACACCACAAGCCTCAATTTAATCATATGGTTTCAGGTTTATATGTCTGTCTCCATTCAACCAGTAACACTTCAGTCATTAGTGTTCTGGTTTTCCCCTTTATTTTAGGTCTTAGCATGGTTACAGAAAAAAAGGTATTAAGGATGTAAGTTTTAACTACATACAAAGAATAAATTTAATTTCATACAACAGAATTTCATGCTTATTTTTTTCTAATCACAGTAAAATAAAAAAAATTAAATTTAAAAAAATAAGCATTAAGAAAAAATAAGCCTGGACAAAACCTCTAAAGCTCGATCCTTGAGTGACAGTTCTGGAGGTTGTTCTAATAATTTATTGAAATCCTTCAACTCCCTGACCAGGCTCACTAACCTATATCTTGTAGACTGGTCACCAGACTAGAATCTCTCCAGCAGCAGTTAGTGCCACCTGAATATACCAAACAGCTGCTGTTTTCTGTTCCTCAGAGAAGGCCCCCAGTTTCTGAGGACAGCCCAGCAAAACAGCGACTAGATGGGAAACAGAAACCCTTGGTTAAGTAAAGCATTTAGAAAAAGACAATTTTTAATACAGACTAAAAAACTTCACAGGGAATGTCAGCAAGCAAAAACTAAGATTAAATTAGCTCAGGCATACTGATTCTTGCAATATTTTTCTGCTCAGCTTCTATTTTTCTTCCTGTCCTTCACATTTCTGTTTCAAATTATCAAGAGCTCTCTTTGTTCACATATTAAAAATATCTTTTAAAGAAGATAGTTCTGCAGTATACTCTCCTTCCCCAAACCATTGCTATCCCAAAGCTAAAGCTAATAAGGTGCTCTTAACAAAGAGGCTGCTACATCTACCTTGAGAATCAATGAGCATTCAGTGCTTCGACTGAAACCACTCTCATCTTGAGAAAAAAATTGTGGATAAGGAGAGAGAAAGCTATCTTTAGTGTGCCATTAATCTAAGCTAACTGTTCCCCTATTATGTATTCCAGGTACAACTACATTCTAGAGATTCAACCATTAGTAAGTTCTACTCCAGGCTGTGTGAGACTAGGAGGCTGGCAAGACTGCAACCAGAATAGAATCATAGAGTCATAGAATTTTAAGGCTGGAAATGATCCCTAAGATCATCTGGTCCAACCATTAACCCACCACCACCAAGTCTACCCTTAGACCATGTCCTCAAGCACCGCATCTACCCATCTGTTAAACACCTCAAGAGATGGGGACTCAACCACCTCCCTGGGCAGCCTGTTCCAATGCTTGATGACTCTCTCAGGAAAGAAGTTCTTCCTAATATCCAACCTAAATTTTCCCTGGCGCAGCTTGAGGCCATTACCTCGAATTCTGTCGCCTGTTACTGGGGAGAAGAGACCAACCCCCACCTCACTGCAACCTCCTTTCAGGTAGTTGTAGAGAATAGACCTGGTGTGTTTCACATCTCAACAGAAAACATGGGATTGTACCACGCAAACTCAGGGTTTGGGGAGTGTCTCCAACCAAGTTTCCACAGTCACATTTAAGGCTAATTTTGCCAGACATGGGGTCCATGTCCATGAACTTTCAGAAATGGGAAGTGACAGAAAGACAAGCCACAAATTCAAAGAGCCCTCAGCCCCGGGTCTCAGCCCAACTCATCAGAAGTGTCAATCTGGGTGAAACAGACAACTGCTTTCTCCAACCTTACTGCTCTGGGAGTTCACATCTTTGCTAGAGCTGTTACATTGATGCTGGATGCAAATTGCAACCTGCCCGAGCTGGCTTTAGTGATACTCATTGGCAAGTCTCAGGAGAAACTGGAGTAATCCTAAAAGAATTTGAAACAAGCTGCTACATGCATGGCAAAGTAGTAATCAAGAGTAGAGGGAATGAGTTCCTTCACTTTGCTAGCTTTTCAATTACCAAACCAGGTTTTATGGTCAAGTTTTACTCTAATCAAATTACTGATAAAATTAATTTACAACTTCTTACGTGCAGGGATCCACACTTGATGTTAGGGGAAATGTTTGCTGAAGTGTTCTGCATACAAGACTAGTGAAGCTTTCAATCTGTATTTCCTCCTCTCTACCTCATCCCCCAGTCACTGTCGCTCCTGCAGAAACCAGAGGCTACATTCTCCACGCTGTGCTACAGCTCTGTGAAACACACAGCCAAGCAAAACACAGGAAATTGCACTACAAGTATTTCACAGAGCAGCAAGTTGTCGTGCTTGTGACTTGCCAAGGATAGTTCACTGTCAGCGTGCAATACTGCCGACTGATCGCCACACACACTCCTGGTCAGCCAGTACATAACTCCTGTTCTGGATGGACTCGGCTTCAGCAACTGTGGCAGATTAGAAGTCTGGTCCCACATGTTCAGGGCACAGCAGTATAGACAGAAGAGACTGCTCTTCACACTGCAATGCACAAAAGCAGGCAGCATGTTTGGCTGTTTCTAATGCTCAAGCTTCAGTTGGTGTTACTGCCAGTGAGGAACGATGGCTGAAAGGGGTACAAATTATGGTTGGAGGGATACTCGTAGGGGACAGACCAAGAACACCAGCCACACAAACAGCAGGAGAACATTCTGATATAACAGAGGATATTCCATCTAAATAGTCCTAAAAATCCCCAATTCCAGATCTCTTCCTACTGCCAACTTTTATGCCTAAGTGTGAAGAAACCCGCTGTAGGTATAAGACAGCTCTATATGCAATGCCTGTTCAGAAACTAGTAGTTCTTAAGAGACCTGGCTGAGGGATTGTCATGTAAATACACAAGTGTGTGTCCCTAAGAGGTCACATCATTTGATGGCTGGGTAGTAGCATGTGTGAGATAACCACATGGTGCCGAGCTGCTTTCTGGAAGAAAGGTCCCTATGTCAAAATAACAATCTCAGTCACCCCTCCTCCAGTCTCCCTTGAGTTTCATCATTATCGTGGTTACAATTAGCACAGGATGTTGATTAGAACATTGTTATTCCTGGCTACACAGTTGACTAGTACAGATGGGATCCTATTATTTCCCATGTACACTAAAACACTTAAACTGGAACAAGCTCAGTTAACAGCTGTGTGTTTCACAGGGTTACAATTTCAGCATCAGCTTAGATAACAGAATACATTGATAAAGACAGACATAAATTCTGGGGTTTATGGGTCTTTTAGAAAAGGTCTACAAAGTCAAGGTGTCCTTGTTTTGGTTGGGGTAGAGTTCTTTTCACAGTAGCTAGTATGCGGCTATGCTTCATATGCTTAGCAATACAAATATGCAATTTGTATTGCTAAGAGATATTTTTGTTGTTGCTGAGCAGCACTTACACAGAGCCAAAGCCTTTTCTACTCTTCAGCCCACCAGCAAATAGGCTGAGGCGTTCCCAAGGAGTTGGGAGGACACAGCCTGGACGGCTGACCCAACTGACCTAAGGGATAACCCGCACCATATGACATCATGCTCAGTATATAAAGCTGGGGGAGACATGTGGAGTGGTGGTGTTTGTCTTCCCAAGTCACTGTTACGTGTGAGGAAGCCCTGCTTTCCTGGGCATGGCTCAACACCTGCCTACCCGTGGGAAGTGGGCAATGAATCCTTGTCTTGCTCTGCTTGCCTGTGCATCTTTTGCTTTACCTATTAAATTGTTTTTATCTCAACCCATGAATTCTCTCACTTTTACTCTTACAGATAGGTGTACTTATTCTATACGTCATCAAAGGATGCTTGTGCAATCTCAGCCCTGCCCTATTTTACATCAGCATGTAAAATTGTTATGGAAAATAAAGCTGAGTAATTTTTCATAATTACATGAAAATATTTCAGTTAAAGTAATTTTAGTGATTGTATATTAATAAGTGACCACATAGTGTGAGATTCTAATAAAAACGTTGGTATTATTTAAGTTTTCTGCTGACTCTCTGTCCAGTGATACAGTCCCCCGAGGCTCCTGCAAAGAGCAGTATCTGCAGCACAGCTCTGCACAGGCAGTAAATATCTGTGAGAGAAGGCAATCTTAATCCAGACAGGGAAAATGCTTTAATTACCACTTAGGTTCTGGATACTTAGCTATCCCTGAAAACAAAGCATGTTTATGAAACACCAAGCAGCATTTTCTAGCCATTGGAGAGAAGAAGAAAAAAAAAAAAAGTAGTAACATAATTATTGTTTTCTCTCTTTTTCTGCACAAATTAAATCAGATCCTGACAACAGCTCCAGACTCTTCTGAGGCTGCCCAGAGAGGTAAGCAGCCCTGTAAGATTTATCTAGAGGTGTATGCTTTCATTTGATCTCAATCACAGAATAGTGGGTTAATTGTGTTGCCTAAAATGGTCGAGGCAGCACGGCTGTATTTACAAAGTGCTACGTTAATCCCAGGAGGTTAACAGCCATATGTTTTCTATATAGTCAATGAATAGAGAAACAGGATACTCTTGAGTACAGTTCAGATTCAGATTATGCTTTTTTGCAAGAGTGTCTGCCATCATCATTACCAAAAAGGCAACAGCGAGGGGAAACTGGATTCCTTGGGCTAAACTAAACCTACATAAAATCCTCCCTCACCACACCAGCCCTTGACCTTACAGATGTGGTTGCTTCTAGCCCACAGAAAAAGCATTTGGTTTGTTTTTCTTGATAACACCTATCATTTGGGTGTGGGGGGTGGTGTGTGCTCTTATATCAGCTTTTGGAAAGCAGTACTTTAGAAAAGCATAAATATTCCAGCTAATCAGCCACGGGGAGGTATTAGCAGGGGGCAGGGGGTGAGGCAAGTGGGGCTTGAAGAGACATACCACACCAGGGAGCTCTTCTATCTTAGTGTGAAGAAACAGCATCATAATAAAAGAGAAATAATTCTCTTGCATTTTTTTGCAATCTCTGAGCAAATACTTCAGTATTTTGCAGACCAACTTAATTTCTTTTTAGGTCAGAAAAGAGGACAAGCAAAAGTCAGAAGGAACTAAAGTTCTGAAGGCTAAAATACCTTCACTCTTTAAACCTCAAAGAAAATTGTACAAAATTATGCCTATTAATTCAGGGAGCAGCCAGCATGCAACTTTTACTAACCTAAAATACCAGCAGGCATTTATTTACACTTGAGAACTACTATAATCCTTTGAAATAAAAGCATTTCTGTACTGGTTCAAGCTGACATGTTAATTTTCCCTCAAATTATCTTGTACATTTCAGTGAATGGATAAATACACCATGCTGTAAGCTAATAGCCATGTCAGGCATCTCCAGGAGAGCAAAGCTATTCACAGGTGTTACAAAGCAGTATTTCATCTCACATATAGTGGTGTGTTCCACCAATATATTCTTTTATAGGTTCTAGAATTATTTACTAGATGAAAAGCTGCATATAACCCACCCTCCAATCTAGAGGTAAATAGATAAATAATTGCTTATACAATACTCCTACTTTATTTTTTTTTCACCACACTAGGTTCAGCCCCTTGAATAGCCCTGATGTCACTCACTAATATGGTTATGGAAATCACAGCCTGCCCTTACCATGGAGACAACAGGGATACAAAAGCTCTATATTCAGAAAATATATAAGTTTGTAATTTGAAGTGAACAGCAGCAATGGCAACTAATACTGGTGAGCTGCAAACACAGCAGGGTAACAGCATCTATGGAAGAGCAGTAAATGTACGTACTCAGTGCACTAAGAGTTTTGAGATCATCTTCCATGACAGTCTCATAAGTAATTAGGGAATAAAAGATGTAGATAAACTCAACTTATGCACTGGAAAAAGATTTGAAGTGTAGGTATCAATGGCTCATTTTTCAATTCAGTGGAGCTATACCAAGTTTACATTTGCCAAATTGCTGCTCTTGTTTGTAATTTGAATGAACACCAGCAAACAGAATTTAGAAGCATTTTCCTAGCTCTATAGTTATGGAAAAATTATTTATAGAGAATTGTTTCTTTCTTTCTACTTCAGGAGTTAAAATTACAGTAAATAATTAAAAGGATTAAAAATTACATATATTTTTAAGTGAATAAATAGAGTCAGAGTGTGCCATAAAGACATTGTTAGAAATAACCCCAAATCTCAAGTACCTAACCAAAGTTAATGTCTTAGTTTTGTTGAAAAAGTAAATTTTAATGGGCTTATCCAAAATAGCTGAAGTACTGAGATGCATCTTTTGAAAAAAAAAAAAATATTCCTACTGCTTCTCCTACAGTATCATCTCCCTTCAAGCAATTTCTGAAAGTATTTTGAAGTGCAAAAAGTAACTGAAGACTGATCGGTCTCAAGAGGGAAAGGGGTTGTGTCAGTTTTGCTAGCACAGGTGGGAGGTGGGGAAGTCTTCCCTAAGTAACTAGAAAACTTGCTGAGTAGGATGGCCTTCTTTTTATGTTTCATAATGTTCTGGGCATGGAGCAACACTTCCAGAGATCGCTATTCATCTACTTAACCTGAGAATGCATTAAAATTACCCCCCTCCCATCCCAGTTTACTTGCTCTTACACCTACAGCCTGACCAGACAGCATAAAGCATCACAAAGTGCAAATAAAACAAGGAATTGCTCTAGTGCCTCATTTGCTTCCCAGTAAATCAGCCAGAGGATATTATAGCTCTGACTAAAAGCAGGCTGGAAAAATTCAGATTTAAAAGTGATTCAGTAAATTTTCATGTCTTCAACATAAGAAGCCTTCCCTTCTGCAGCCCAGCATCACAGAAAAAGGTACCATGCCCTTCCTATTGGAAGTCCCAGAGAAAGGAGGTAAGATGGGAAAGCTAACATTATCCAGGAGGAGCCTGGTCCTCCCCCAGCATTAGGCAGCATCAAGAGAAGCAGTGAGACTGTCTCCTAGCTGAAAGCATCCACACAGCACTTCGCAGTTTGAGGTTTTGGTCACCTGTTCTCCCATCAGCCTTTTCACCACAGATGCACAGACTTAGGGACCTGCAGACTGGCCTAGTCAAGATATCTCTGATCTGGGCAAGTTCAACAACAGCAACAATGTAAGGTGGTACAGGTGTTAGCAGAGAGCCACTACTGGGCCACTCAGTCCACTTTATTGACCACCGTGCTGCTCTTCAGCTAGTTTAGATGTGCCAGTGCAGAATGTACATGAGCAGTGTAGTTCTGCTCAACCCAGATGCTAACACATTGCTCAATCATACATGAAATATGTCCCTAACGTTTCTGAGATTGGTTAATTGGAAAAACGAAGCAGAAGCATTACAGAAGGTCATCTCTTTCTATCAATCCTCTTCTCGGGCTTTCCTTTCCCAGTTATAAAGGGTACTCTGTTCACAACACACAGCTGTAGACTCGAAAGTATCCCTTACTGGCCACCTAAGGGACCCTGACCTACTTTTCCATGTCTGCTCTGAGGTGAAAGCCAAACAACATTGAACTGAAACTTACAGCTGTCTCATCCTGAGGAACTACTCACTGAACCGAGTTTTCAGGCTCAGTTTCTGTACAAAATTTAACTGGAGTCAGTAGCTTCAGCTGGCAAACTTTCGAGCTTGACTGAGGTCAAGAAGCGTCTGGATGATGCACTCAGCACCATGCTCTGACTTGGCTGGTCCTGTGTGGAGCCAGGAATTGGACTGGATGATCCTGATGGGTCCCTTCCAACTCAGGAGATTGTGTGATCTTCAGCCGTACATAAACAGATCCTCAGAGGATAACTTTCAGAGGAAATGAAGATGATTCTTAGAATTTTTCTTTCTTGGAGATATTTCCAAATAGAGCTTGATCTTGGAAATAATGAATTAGACATGTTTGGCCATCTTTGCAAACTGGGCTACTTCAGATGTAGGACAGAGCTGCACATCAGCATCCAAATGATTCCTAACCATTTTTAGAAAAAGCAGACCTCTGTTACTGTGAAGCATTACCTTTTCCCAAACACAACACATATGCTTTCCATTAGGAATTATGTGAAACAAAAAAAAAAGATAACTTAAATCACTTATAAGATGTTAAAACCCCCTAATTCGAGGCTAAAAGATCATTGCACTACTTGGAGAAGAAAAGGAGAAGTAACAGACAGCCCATCAAGTATTTAGTATAAATTATGTTTCCTTCTTAAAAAAATAAATATTCTAACACCTATGAGTATTCTAAACTGCAGTTATCACTTCCAAAATAAAAGACTACCACAACAAAACAAAACAAAAAGCAACCCACAAACCTCAAGGAAGCACCACAAATACTTTCTTCACAAAGGAAAAAACGGAGCTCAGTCAATCTCGTTTCAGTCAATCCTGAAGTGCTAGGGTTCAGAATTCTCCTCTGTCCCCAAGGCATTCTGGAAAGCTTTGTGCATCTTCAAGGGGAGGAAAAAAAAAATCTTACCACAGTTCTTGTTTTGGGATGTACTATGACTCTGATCATTGCCTGAAAATACACAGTTGTTCCCAAAATAAATGTGTTTTAGATTTCTCTTTATACTGGTACCTTCTCAAACTATTCATGTTTCTTTTCTTCATTTGAAGAGATTAGAGTACAAAGCCACATACTCTTCTTTTTATTTTGACACTTTGCCAGGTATGAGATCTCCTATTGATACTGACTGAAGGATAATTGATGTGATGATGCCAACAAGTATCCTCTATAACCAGATTTGTTAAAATTCATCAAGTAGAAGTCTTCCAAGGTGGCTGCAGGAGATGTTCTTTGTACACTTAGATGGATGTTCATCCTGCTTATTCATTTCAATCTGCTAAATAAAAGAGCCTTAGCTAGAAGCATCTTAAGAACTGTATTATCAGCTGAGCTGTGCCATAAGGAGTACTGCCTGGGAAAGGACCAGAGAGCACACAATCCTAAAAGCCTTCAGGATGTACCTGTGCACCTCTATAAGTGCTCATGTGCAGAGTACTAAATTTGCATTAAACCAACCCCCAAAACAACGCTTTTTCTTCTCAGAAGAATGCATCTTCATAGAATTCCAGTAAGTTAATGGCTTTTAGAATCCTTCAGTAAGAACATAGAAAATATAATATTTTAAATATGATGTAAATCGTGCATCATGTGACTCCAACCAGGGACTTACAGGGATTTATTTATGGCAATATTTTCATAGCTGCTTCCTATTGAACAACAGGTTTTCTCTCAAAGCCACTTCTTAGGTTGCCTTATGAAATAACTTGTCCACAAGTTCACAGGATCAGAGAACATTAGGAGTTGGAAGGGACCTCAAAAGAACATCCAGTCCAACCCCCCTGCCTGAGCAGGATCACCTAGATTGATCACCTAGTTAAATGCACCTTGTACTCTAGAGCTCTACAGCATCACAAATGGAAGTGGACAACTGCACTGATGTATTTTCTTATATTCAGCTATCTTGTCCCTCATTCACTGCAGAGACATATTAAGAAGATGAGGTAAAAAGATTCAATTTGCTATGTGCCAGCCAATATTAGAGAAGGGGGTGGGTTGTTTGCGATCACGAAGAGAAAATAGCACACATTAATTGCAAAACTACAGATCTGCTTCAACTACCTCAATTATTCATTACTGCACAATGGATTTAACAACCTTTACACTCACCTTACTGAACCTGGAAACCTCGTTAAGTGCATTAAGTGAATGGAATAACAGTCCCTGAGAGGTGATTACATGTATTATACATGCAACATTATCAAATCTTATCTACTGATATGGTCTTACTCATCTTCCCACTTTAGCCTACCAGCTCCCTGTATGTGGAAGATTCCACTGATTTTACTCAAGACATAAGTGATTAGAATCTTCACCAATATAACTCTCTATGGTCCATCACTTTTGATGGTTCTTTCCCAATGTCCCCACCCTGAGATTTTCTGCTTACAAATTACACAGCATGTATTCCACTGATGAATACTTGTTTTGGAATTTCTCTCTAAAAGATTTTCAAAGCTTTAAATAAATAGTTTGGAACTGAACTTTTCCACAGCAGTATCATCACCACACCTTTTCCAGCAGTTCAAGCTAAGAAAACCTGAAAACCCTAACAAACCAAACTCAAAACCAGAACACCCTCCAAAAAATCTCTCACAAAACCGCTTAAAGGTCCCCCCCAAAACCAAACACAAAAATCTCCATCTAAACAAAAAACAAAAAGCACTTAGTATAAACAATACAACTCTAAGCACAAAGATGGAACAAGTAGTTAAAGAGTGACCTTTCCAGCTGCCCAGTTTTCAGTGAAAACAGTAATTTGATCAACATTTATTTTCCACAATGCAGAGAAAACAGAGTAAAACAGGTGTGTTTTACAACTGTAAAGATCTTGCACAGCTGAGGGATATGACTCAACATTGCAATTGTGTTTAGATAGGAATTCAAAGTAGGTAATTCATATCAAAATAAAGACTGGCAAGTACTTATGGAAAAATAAATCAACAATGAATATGAATTAAATAATGAACTGGAAAAAAAAAAAAAGAGTTAAAATCCTGTATCACAATACTCTAGGGAAAGACCCCAAGGTAAGGGTGGGATATGTTCCTTAACAAATGTTATCAGGCCCAGCAACCCAAAACAGTTACAGAAGTAAATGAGGATCCTTGCAAAAGGGTATAGAAGTCACAGGAAATGCATCTAACTACTTTTGGTAAGAGCAATATAGCATATATAATTATTTGAATATAAGATTTTTTTATATATAAACATATGTAGGACATATTTTCAAGACACATGGAAACATAATTTAAATCAACTGGCTTCTCTTTTACACTGCTAACATGTCCTAAATAAGATATTATTCATATCTAATCACTATCTAAGTGATAATGATAACAACAGATGACTTGACTCAACTTATACTATAAACTAAAGACTTACCTGCAATCTACCAAATACCTGTTATTTGGGAATAAGGATTTAAAAATCAGCATGACTAGAGGTTCAAAGCCTGATGGTTTTGAACTATTACAGTCCTGTTGATTTCATTATATCGTTCAGAATTTCTGAATAACTAGTATAAACATCATAAACACTGACAATCCAAACCAATCAGAAATTTAATGATTTTTTTAGTGCTTGCTTAGATAATTATTCAGTATCTTGCATCCAGATAATTGAGTCATTTTTTTTTGACAAATTGCCTATTGTTCCTTTATCTCTTTTGTCCTGAACTATAAATATTTTGGGTATTTTAATTTAATTAGTTTCATATAGATAGCAAAGCAGTTTAGTGTTACAGGTACTTATTAGTCACCTTAATCATTCCTCATTAGTGCATTCTTCATTACACTTTTAACATTTAATGATATTATAAAGAAAAAAAAAACCAAGATGGAAATAAGTAATTTTAATTATATAATCTATTTTTTCCATCTGTACAAGAGTTTTTAAATGGGAAAGGCTCAATATTTAAAGTTACTTTTTACCAAGAAATTCACTGGAATATTATGGAATTATTAGGAGAGAGGACAACATAGAAGACAGATCAGTATTGGTGGTAAACTTGGATATCAAGATGACAGCTACAGAAAATATTGTGGATTTTTTTTTTTTTTTAAAGAAACTGTGCTTGTTCAGAAGCTGGCCAAAGATGCACACCCACACTAATTCCAGTGGCACTGACTCCATCCAGATGTGTGACTCAACCTAAATGATTACTTAAAAAACATTGTGAAAAAAATCACAGAATGACAGGGGCTGGAAGGGACCTCTGGAGATCATCTGGTCTGACTCCCTCCTGCCCCCCCCCCCAAAAAAAAAGAAGCAGCCTTCAAACAGTTTCAGTAGCTAACATGGTTGAAGCTATCTTTTCATACATATAATCTTCCTCTCGTCTCAATACAAATATCCTTTCATATTATAAAAACTCTGTATTGCAACTGGCACAATTCCTCTTGGGATGAAATGAGCCTTACTGCTCTTAACTGACACAGAGCAATAATCCTGTTCCCTTGCTTTCCACATATTCCTGGGACACCCCCGACAGCGCTGATGGCTCTGTACTGAGCACCCCCAAATCGGGTGAGTTAAAACAGCAGCAGACTGACAGACATCATCGTTAGCCCTGCTGAAGAAGGCATTCCAGCACTGTTTGTGGTAATAGGGAGGAGAAGAAAGGGGAAATTAAATTATTAGTTATATGAGCTGTAATTAAACATATTTTAGTCTTGTTGTTTAGACTTTTAAGAATTAGTCTTGAAGTCATTCTTGGAAGGGGAGCAAATAGAGTCTGGAAAGCAATGTGCTCAGGGTGAAAACCCCGAGGTCCTCACTTCACAAGCAGAGGAGATGTCTAGGAGAGATAAGGGTTATGTTAAATTGAAAAAAAACTCTTATGAGTGTTTATTGTAATTACAGAGATGATGTTTGGCCATCTCTTTCAACAGGCATGAAACTACAGAAGGATGCTACTTCCCAAGGTTCTGTAGCGGACAGACAGTTCCTCATGCCCGTACAGTCATATGCTTCCAATTCACCACCAATTCACCAGAGTCAGCTACAGCTCCAAGCCAGGCTTTTGTGGTCAGGGATCCAGAAAAACGTGGAGACAAAGTGAGAACTGACAGGAAGATGAAGAGCTGAGAAGACAAGAACACAGGAGAGAGAAAAAGTAAGAGTAAGACAGAAGTTAAAGCTGAAAGGAAGAAAGTGTAACAAGATGTGGCACTCTAAGTGGGCAAAAGAGCCACATGTAGCAAAGACAGGGTAGAACAAGTGGTTTGTTTGGGGATTTTAAACTGTGATTTATACTCTTTGAATGCTTATGGCTGAAAACAGTATTCAACACTGCAAAAAGCCCCATGAGGTATTTCTTCCTTGCCAAAGATGTACTGGACTTGGAAGGGACAGAAAATTTTCTTAATATGCTCATAATAATGTAAAGATTTACATTATTGCATCATATACCTACTAGATGTTTCAGAAGAATTTTGTATGTTTTTAACTGGATTGTAGTGTTTATTAAAATTTCTACCAAAATTTCCATTGCTTATTATTTATGGAGCCAACGTGCATTAAGAAAAAGATGATGAACAAAAATAAGGTTATGAAACATTCAGCAATCCATCCTTTTTGAGCAATTAAATTTCAAGCACCTGCATGCTTTGGTATCTAATTAAATTTCCTAAAATACCTTTCCTACTGATGTAATTTGGATGTTTCATAGAACATTCAGAAGTTGCTGCAGTTCACGTTAATGTGCTGCTCAACAACTGGCATGACAGGCAGGTCAGGGAAAGCAGTCTGTTTACATTACAGGGCTTCCAGCATTAATGACTTACATTAGAAATAATAAATATGCTAAAGAGCTTTTATGATTCTCTAGGTTGGAAAAATTATACTAATTTATGGTTCTACAAACACATGTTGCAATAAGCAGTGTATTCCTGCAGCACATAAGGGGAAGCTTTATCCGTGGTCCCTCTACCTACCAGTACATTCCTGGCATTTATTTGCCTTACTCCTGAGGCCACAGAAGGCAAGGTTACATCGATACACCCCCACCCCAGCATGCCTGTTGAAAAGTCCAGCTTCAGATGGGTGTTTACATGCCTAAAGTACTAAGATGGGCATGTCAGAACCTGCTACTTTTGTCTCACTCAACAACCATCCAACCCACGTTTTTCCCAGTGATTAAAGCTGAGCTACTTCAGTGCTGTCTGCCCAGCACATCATTATGGGCAGCAGTTATATACTGGTCAGGCAGACCTTTACATCCTCTAATTTCTTGCAAACTTCTAAACCACAAGCCCTGTGGGACTGGGACAGTTATTTACCACATGCTTTTCTCAGACCTAGCTGAGTCTGTTCACACCATGGCAGTATTTAACCACAAGCTACATCGATCAGACACAGAGCCATCATAATTCCTCAGTCAAGGTGGGGGATCCCAAATCTGCAATTAATACACTTCCAAAAGCAAAAATCAATACATATTACACCAATTTTTCTGTTCCTGAAACATGAACAGAACACATATTTTTGCCTTCCTCTCTATCTCTCTTTCCCAAATCCCTTGTAGAATAGGAGAAATTAAAATCTAAAATTTCACTGAAGAGATTCTTTATTCT
Source organism: Heliornis fulica (assembly GCA_013399135.1). Classification (NCBI taxonomy): domain Eukaryota; kingdom Metazoa; phylum Chordata; class Aves; order Gruiformes; family Heliornithidae; genus Heliornis; species Heliornis fulica. The sequence goes on along the minus strand of VXBZ01004416.1, from coordinate 94,124 downwards.
TTTATTTTTCTTGTCAGACTTATTGCATCTGTAGAATTCTCCTAGTAGATTAAGAAACCTCAGAGGCTATTGCTCAGATTAAGCAGTAGCTCTTACTGTAAGCTTCTTATTCTCAATGTTTCCATCTTCTACTTTATCCATATGATTAAACAATAAGTATATTATATCTTTCAGTACATCTGTCACTTCAGGTCCCATCACTCAGCCTATTTCTGACATTGCCCACTGCAACAAGACTTTGTATCTGTCCATATTGACACTGCATTTAGTCCAATTTTTGAGTATTCCAGAAAACTGTCGAATTCAGTGGTGCCTATGCTATTTCACATGCTGCTTGCAAAAACAACATTTGCTGCCACTTTCCACCATCTTTCTGTACAAAAGGTCTATAATGAGGTACCAGGCAATCCCATTACTTAAATTACAAGTGACACTATTCAGGCAAGCAGAATACTCTTCCTTAAAAAATTGTATCAATCTTCTTCTGAAGTATAATGTGACCATTATTTCTAAGGCAGGCTGCTGCCACAGGAATAGGCATGATCCCATCCACAACTTTCAAGTTACCAAAAAAAGGCTGGACTGATGGAACACTATGACATATTCTACTAAAAGACAACAGTTCAGCAACTTAGATAATGAAGAAAATAATGTACTGTGTGATGCATTTCTGATTTTTCCCTCAGTGGATGGATTCTCAGCAGCATGATCAGAAAATTACATAAGTAAGTACTAATACAAAGAGGCATACCTAGCAAACATCTTATTATGAAGTGCCTCAAATTAGGAAGAATATTTCTTTTTTCACTTGGAACATATTTCTTTGACAACAATAAATGCTTATTTCCTATTGTTACCAGTGTTCATGGAAATATTACAATAAGCTTCAGACATAAAGATGTGCCAAAACCCAAAACTTGCAGCAACTTCAAAAAATGATATTCTTCTGGACAAATTTTACCAAGTTCATGCCCAGCATAGAGAGTTTCTTTTGACCTGGTGACCTTAAGTTGCCAATGAAAGACAAATCTGAGGAGGACCCAAATACATGTGTGACAGCACATAAAGTTGTAGGAAGTTCCATTTGGGTACTAATTGTTCCACTGGCTCTGAGAAGGCCCCACCCCTACATCAATGACTAAGTCTAGAAGCTGGGTAGACCTTTCCAACAAAGGAAGTATGGAGGGAATAGGATAAAAAACAACCAACCAAACAAAAAATCCCAAACCCCAACACCATTAAAAAAACAAAACAAAACAAACCCACAAAAAAAACCAAACAAACCAAAACCAAACCACCAAAAGCCAAACCCAGACTGGATCTGTGGACCAAGAATGTCCACCACTACATAGTTAACAAAACCAGCTGAATAATAGCCAAAGCACAAAGAGCAACTTCCATTACTATGATAGGAGAGACATGCTAGGAGAGTGTATGAACTTTCCTGTGCAGAAAAGAGCTATAGCAATCAATCCTAAACAGACATTTTAAAAGCTTTGTTTTAAAAAGTTTTTTAAAAGTTGTTAAATATATATATATATTTACTATTTACATGCAAAATGCTTCATTTCAGTAAGGCTTTTGATAAAAGGAGGGGAGTAGGAGGGAATGTAGCAACTGTGCTTTTGGTCCCTGGTTATTATCCCTGAAGAATTAGAATCCTCAGTCATGCGTGGAGCTCCTAAACAAACTGTAACAATGAAAATTCACCTTCTGTCAGTCTACAAGGACTAAAAGATGTAACAATAATCTCATTAGAAAAGCCAGCAAAATGAGCCTTAAACAGCTGTTGGTTATCTAACAGCAGAGTTCCAGATTTCCTTCACAAAACGAAGGAAAATACAAATGACCGAAACGAAACAAAAATAAAAATAAGAACAAGCTTCTGCAGCACAACTGCAGCCAAGCAGTAGAAGTACTCAACATTTCACACATGGAGTATTACACTTCTGCCTGCGTCAGAACTCTGTTACCAAGAAACATTCTTTATTCCCATTTGAACTTCTTATCATCCATACACAAGGTTTGAGTGGGCTTTTGCTTCCCAGTTCTTCCCACTGCTTGCTTTTGTAGATGGAGAGTAGCAGCCACTGCTCAGCCTTTTATCTCAGGCAATTGGAACAGCATAATAATGTAATAAATGTCTTGATTTACTTGGAATAATTCTATTATAATGACCACTTTTAACTCTGCACATACTAATTTCTGAGTTCTGAGAGATCTGTAAGGGAAAAATAGAGTCACTGCCACTTCTTCAGTATTCCCAAACTATGAGTACCATACTCAGAAGGGTACAGAGGCTAGAGGCTGACTGGTTGGATTGTGACTCCCAAATAGCTCCAGACACAGAGCTACTCACAACATACAGCTTCCATAATTACTCTTCCAGATCATCATCTACCATCTTAGCCCATCCCAGGGCACCCTTTCCTCTCTCTCTCTCTCAGTCCACCCACTGCCAGTCCCAGATTCAGTCTGCCTTTTCTAATTCTAAAAATAGAACCAGCCACATTATCTTATATGTAAAACAAAAAGAATTTCTGGTGTTTTGGCATTTGGCTCTTTTGTTTTGACATTTTAATCTTAAAAAATGCTAGAACATGTAGCTTGCAATCTTTCACAGTTTCAGATTTCTACATTTCTGTAATGGTTAAAAAGTTACTTTTAAATGAAAACTGAAATCACAATTTCATAACTGGATGAATTTGGGTGTTCAGCCAGAAATCAGAACCAGCAAACTGAAAATCTCAAGATTTGGCTCCACTCCACAGGAAGCTCCATATAATATGGCAGCTGTTGGGAGCAAATCGGCCTCTTTCCAAAGGGAACTAAGCACAAGCCTGTCTAGACAGCTGCTGAATTCAGTTATTGATCTGATTTCCAACATGATTTTAGCTACAGAGAACACAGGAGAAGGACACCCAGCAACCCGAGGAATAACACTGACCTCAGACATGTAGGAGTGCTAACCTTCAATATTATCTCTAAACATTAACCATGTGGGAAGGGAGGTATTAAAAGCAATTACAAACAGGTTTTGCAGACTAAAAGGCAGCAGGGTCATTTTCCTCCAGTTACAGTACAGAAATTGTACCTTGGTCTAGTGCATTGGGTTCCATCATTTGTAAGAGTAAAGCAGTAATTTGGCTTCTTGCTGAGCAAATATATTGTTAGGCTAAGACTGGATGTTAAAGATTATGCCACATATGCAAATGCTAATGCATATTCATTAGATATGCAAATAAGAGCATAAAATCTGATTAATCACAAAGCCTAAGGTCTCCAGATATTATATCCTACAGGCTTAAATGGTGCATGTATGACTGCTTGCTCATCCTCGTGGCTTTGGCCTGCTTCATGAGTAACTGCAGAACAGCCACATACATTGAACTTTTCTATGTAACTGGATGGGATCCATACTAAAACTGAAAATATGTTATGTAAAGACATTCTTCCAGATCCCATTCCAAGAGTAGTTAGATGTCCTTGGATTTGCCACTGTACTCCAGCTACTTCAGAATAGTGTTTGAGAGCACCACCATTCTTCTTAATCCCTTGATAACTGAGGTGAGCTGCCAATGTGACAACCTCGGTTATTTAGGTTTTGATTGATTTTCTGAAAAATTATGCTGCAAAAAGCACTCACCTGAGTCCTGGTCAGCTGAACAGGGACACAAACTCCACAATCACCTACGTATCAAATAACAAACAGAAATTCTGCACACTTTATGAAAATCTTTACCACACCTTCTACTCTGATGGGCCCCTGGGAAATAAGAGACACAGAGATAAAGTTACTCTCATCAAGAGCAGTGATGAGCTGCACTTTTCTCCAAATTCCACCAAACTGTCTGCTGTTTTCATAATTCCAGGAGCAGAAGAAATTGTGTTTTAACTGGACTGGCACAGTATTCATTGTGTTGCAGTAACTGAATTCTGAAGACCCAAACCAATCAAAATACTTTGTATTTTGCCACATAGATCATTTCAGTAGCTACATAAGCAAAAAGAGTTTTCAATCAATCGTTGATTTTTTCAATCCTTTCCTAGGTGCTGATTTTAGGATGAAACAAATTTTCACCATGACTTATATTTTGATAGGGAACTACCTGTGTTAAAAGCTGCCACATATTGCAGATACATCTGCAAGTGTAACAGTTATGTTTATACCTTCTTCAGAGGAGTCTGAAGTGCACATCTAGTCCTCAATAATCTAACAAATGTAAAGGATTGAAGTGCCTTTAAGGAAATTATGGTAGGAGGTTTAAAAGGCAATTTATTTAGAAACTATAAATATACATCCAGTAAAACTAAGTCTGAAATTCTCCCTCTCCAAAGATGTCTTTCCTCATTTGAGTTATGCAGTTCATTCTTGTTGCTATATTTTAGACACTACATGCATCTAAACCCTTGGTTGCCAGATCTTGGTCACTGTTTCACAGGATGGTCATAGTTCTCTCCAGCACATCTTTGCTGGTGTCATCTATTCCAGATGTCACTGGAAAAATTGTAATGACTACCTAGATGCTTATTCATTCACCAACTATGATAATTTAAGAATTATTTTGACTAAAAATATTTATATGTAGTTTTTGCACTTGTAAGTGCATGTTAGCAACTTCTGAGACATTCACAGTTAGACAGATACTCTGACAGCTGTGAAGTAACTACTCAAAATCAGGAATTCCGAGGAAGTTAGCAAGACTGACTTAATGTAGGATTACTATCTTATTTCTATTCCTGTACTATGGCAGATTAAAGATAATAATTTATAAAGAAAAGATGGATTTTTATCTGAAGGGATTGAGAGCACAAAACTACTACCAATAACCCCTTTTGCCATAGGGCTGACTGGCAGTTAGGTGAGAGACAAGGAGACTCCTAGTTTAAAGGCTGGACAGTCCAAGTCAGCTATAGACACTACTGGAGTTTTACAGGTCAAGTTTGAGACATACTTGGATCACATCCTTCCTCAAGTCTACTCTTCCTCTGTAAAGACACCTCTTGCCATTCTCTCCTCTCTCCTTAGAATTTTGCCCACCTAGAAGGGCAGAGGTCTAGACTCCAGCTACAGCAGAGCTCCTTCTCCCACTGTACTAAGACTCCCTGGTCTCTGAACATGCCAGTATCAGTGGATAAACATTTCAGAACAGCAACAATCTTATGAAAGTAACAAAAGAGCATGGATAAAAGCTAGCCTTTATCACATATACCACACTAATCATCAAGATTTGTCTAGAAACAACGTGGAGTTTGCTTCCAGTAACCTGTGCTTTCAATAGGGGCATATTAAACATGTTTAGCCCACATCAGTGAATATCTGGAGCTGATGCAAGTTGCTGCAACCCCAACAAAAGAACAGATGGCTGGGAAAGCTGCTGTTCATATGCCAGAGATCTCATATGTATGCAAATTTCAGTTGTTGTATGTATGAGTAAAGCTTTGCATCCCATCCCAGCCCCTTCTTACTTTGATGTAGAATTAAGTCCTGCTTTTCCCCTCTTGCAGAAGTAGGAATGAACACATGAACCTTGCAGTGTCACCTTGTCCCTGAAATCCCTTCCAGAAGTGAAATCTAGAAGACCACAAGCTACAACCCAAATATAACTCAAAAGGTTTTCCTTTGCTGCATTCCAGCATGTTTTCTAAATGTGTTTCTAATGTAGAAAGAAGGTGAAAACAACAGAAAAGGGTAAGAAATATCACCAGAGAAGTTTTCTGGCTCTAATTAAAATTTAATTTTGGTATTAAAGCATAGGCATTTTTAAAATATTCTCCACCCCCCCACCCCCCACCTCTCAAGATTCCACTAACATTAACTGTTGAAGTCACATAAATTCACATTTAGTTCAGTGTCACATTTTAGAAGAAACTGAGTAAGGAGCATATTTCTTGTGCATAATTATAATGGAATGTTTCTAACACTTCTAACATCACCTCAGCTACTATTATGGTCCAGAGGAAGGTGCCTTCATTCCATTCATTGACATTTTCTTTTAAGCTCCCACACAAACATATCCACAACTTGAAGCACAAGCAAATATTGACTTCATCTGAAGAGCGATGGCTGTTCTTGTGATTGCTCATACATGCTGGCAGCACTTCTAACCACCAATATAGGCAATGGAAAATTTTACAAGCATAACATAAGTAAACTATTTGTCACATAATCAACACAAAATACGTTATCATACCTCAGAAATGTTGAAGTGTTTAAAAAAAAAATGATCCAAGGCCTTAACTTGCTCAGGCTCACCA
>VXBZ01004416.1:0-83957 GCA_013399135.1 Heliornis fulica | reverse complement strand
TGGGGTGCGGGGGGGGGTGGGAGAAGGCAGAGAAAGCTACTAGCAGGAGTGTGGATAACAGATTATCAGCATCTACAGGACCAAGAACACCAAACAGTAAGATCTGAAAATTTCTCAGGAACCTGCTTGACAAGCAAATGTGTTCACCCAAACTGAATCAGACATTAGCTGTGCAGAAAAGCCACCTCTTTATCATGTAGCTACCACAGGACATGAAGTCTGCACAGAGTGGGTTTATAGTGAACTCTACTGGACTTCCCATTTAAGCAAAGAGCACATTATTTCCCAGGAATATCACAGTAAAACCTCGTTTTCTTTTCTCATTTTTCTCATTTCAAACAGAGATGCCTCATCCCAAGCTAGGAAAAAAAGGTCTGGTGTGTTAGGACACGAGCCTTGCATTGATAATAAAGAGGTCCAAAGGGATTACCTTGGGGAAGCCACAAGATTGGAACTTCAAATCATTAGACACCCAGGCACTACAGGAAATGTGCCTTTCTCCAACACTCCTCAGCAATAAGTTTCCTACAACTGCACTGTGGCAGCTGCAATGCAAAAGTAATATATAAATATTGTGGAGACACGTGAGTAGTGCCATTCCTGCAAGAGCACTGAAGAGATGACGAACCTCAGAAAGCACAATGGGGCTTGATGTAAAGCAACTGAAATTAACAGGAGCCTATTCATGAAAATGTCAGAACTTAAACCAACAGTATTTCTCTTATAGTATTATTTCTCTTATATTATTATGAGTATTCTAGGAAAAGGCCTACTGACACTATTATTTCACAACATTCATTGCTTCTCCTTGGCTTGAGATGCCCACATAAAATCCAACCTGTGGTAAAACAAACCAAACCCAGAGTTCACACTATTTCAGCCATGATAAATATAGAGTAAAGAAGGTGGCCAACTAAAATATCTCTGCAAATATAACTCTACTTCAGTCAGTTTATTTCCTCTAAACAAGTATTTAATTCTCTGGTACAGTCAAACGCCGGTGTTTGGTGACAGAGGATGACATTTCCTCCTCTCGTGGGTTTCCACAGCAGAAACACACTCAGTCAGTAAGGTGTTCTGTAGTTTGAACTCTGTGAAGCTGGGATTCACACTCAGCCAAAGCCCATGAAAAATACTTTGAATAGCTTCCATAATGTATGGTGACATGCCTAACTTGAATAACCTACTGAGGCTTCAAATTATTATTGTGCTCACTGTCTCCATCACTAAAGGATAATAAAGATGTCACAGCATAGTTTTTTTTTTAAAAAGTTGCTATTAAACAGACAAAGAAAGAGGGGTACAAGGTTTCAAATGTATTTTATCTACACTCACAAAAAACTCACAAAAAAAAAGGAGGCTTCTATTTTAGAGCAGAAAACCCCTTACATTCATACTAAATGCTTGCAAAGATTAAATAAGCATTGAGGCTATTTAGGGGGTTTGGGGCAAGGCTTGGGTGGAAGCAGCTACAGGGGTGGTGTCTGAGAGAAGCTGCCGGAAGTTTCCCTCGGGTCCAACAGAGTTGATACCAGCTGGCTCCAAGACAGACCCACCACTGGCCAAGACCAAGCCAAGCTGCAGCATCTCTGTGATAAAATATTTAGATGGGAAAGAAAAAAAAAACAACAAAAACCCAAAAACAAACCAACCCCAAAACCTAACAGGATCTTTNGTTGCTATTAAACAGACAAAGAAAGAGGGGTACAAGGTTTCAAATGTATTTTATCTACACTCACAAAAAACTCACAAAAAAAAAGGAGGCTTCTATTTTAGAGCAGAAAACCCCTTACATTCATACTAAATGCTTGCAAAGATTAAATAAGCATTGAGGCTATTTAGGGGGTTTGGGGCAAGGCTTGGGTGGAAGCAGCTACAGGGGTGGTGTCTGAGAGAAGCTGCCGGAAGTTTCCCTCCGGTCCAACAGAGTTGATACCAGCTGGCTCCAAGACAGACCCACCACTGGCCAAGACCAAGCCAAGATGCAGCATCTCTGTGATAAAATATTTAGATGGGAAAAAAAAAAAAAAAAAAAAAACCAACCCCAAAACCTAACAGCATCTTTCTGCAGGCGNAGGATCTTTCTGCAGGCAGAGAGAGGAGTGAGATGTGAGAAACTCCAGACACCAAGGTCAGTGCAAAAGGAGAGGGAGGAGGTGTTGCAGGTGCTGGAGGAGAGATTCCCCTGCAGCCCATGGAGAAGACCATGGTGAAGCAGGCTGTCCTCCTGCAGCACACGGAGGATGATGGGGAGTAGCAATTCCACCTCCAGCCCATGGAGGACACCACACTGGTGCAGGTGGAGACAGCCAAAGGAGGCTGTGACCTGTGGGAAGCCCACAATGGAGCAAGATCCCAACAGGATCCCATGGGTCAACCCACCACAGTGGCTTTAAGTACTTCCATAAAAACCCACCAGTCACCTAAGGCAGCAACTGAATGCAAGAAAAGCAGAAGATAGAAGTTGGTTGCAGACAAGAAAGTGAATGTGCAGGAATAAGTGGAAAGAAACCGATCTGCAAGCAGTGGGAAACAAAGTCACAGTAGGGTTTAATGCTATTCTGTTCTCCAAATGCAAGTCAAGACTCTGAGTTCATTAGATCCTCAAACCTTTCCTGCAGGTCAATATTAGCTACCATTATACAGTGACACAACAGCTTCATTATGGTTTGTTTCTATTTTAGAAAATATTGCTAGAAGGATTTCATACTAGTGTATTTCCACCGCTGTGCCCTGCTGTACTGTTTCTATTCCTCATTTATCTACATGAAGAAAACTTGAAACAGCTTCAGTACAGCCTTATCCTTTCTCTCTGCCTCTGCTTCATATGACCTTAATAGGCATCAGAAGACCTAGAAGAAACACAGAGCACACAAATCAGACTACCAACAGCATGGGCATCAGAAAGTATTTGACCTCTACAAGGCCAGGTTGTTTTTGCCTTCTGCAGATATTGTGTACTGTAAAATGAAGACCTGAAAGTAGTTAGAAAACAAAATGACAATCTTCTTCCAAAGCCTACAGAAGACTTCATGCCCAAGACTGCCCATTAAAAAAAACAAAAACAAAAACAAAAACCAAAACCAACAACAAAAAAAGACAAAACCATCTTTACAGAGTCTCACTGAGGGGCCTGCCTCACCACCTGCCTTCATGCAAAAAACAAAAAAACTCAGCCTCCCACCCTAAAAAAAAGCCTGAACACACACACATCAAGCCCACACAATTATGCAGAGGGTAAAAAAAAAAAGAGGTGGCCATCTCTCTCCAGTAAAAATAAATAAGCAGCAGAATAATTAAACAGAGAGGGCAGAATGACTATTATATTAGCAACCAGCAGCATATAGTAGCTTGATAATCAGCATATTGAATACCAGCTAGATATGCCAGATTTGGTATGTGCAATTTTAACTAAGAGTGAGTCACTGCTGTATGCTTGAAAGCTCTGAATTTGTATTTGGCCATGCCAATTAAAGCTCAGAATTCAAAAGGACTGAACTAAAAATGTATTTTGAAAAGTGATCTCTCTTTATAAATATTCTTCACTCTGGGAGGTCGGGGGAGTATGCACACCAGATGCAGTCTTTGGAAATACAGCTGAGTCATGAGCTAGAATAAGAAAGATGTTGATCTGCAGAAGAATACAGCCACTTATTAAACTCAATTCACCAAATGCCAGGAGGAATAAAACAATGCAGAAAAAAAAAATCAATTCCCATATCTTTCCTTTGTGTAGAAAGCAACAAAGCTACAAATAACTTATCAAGAATATGAGGAAATATAAATAATTGGAGAACTTAATTGGGTTAGGATACACAAATACAACTTAATACCTCCAGTTATTGAATCTAAATAATAAGCATGGGATTCTACTGGATTTTAAAACAGAAAGGTCAGTCCTTATTTTAAGTCATTTCCTATCCTAGACAAGAGTCTCTGTCAGCAAAGCTATGCCAATAATAGAAACTTGCTATTTGCAAAAAATATGTGAATCATTTGACCATCTATCTCTAAGAAGAAAAGCAACATTTCCACCCCTTCCCCCACACCCTTCAGTTTCAGAGAGAAGTTTCAGCTGCAGCTAGGCACAAACAATAACCAATAGGAGTTTGGCTATAAAGTGAATATTTTTGTTATTGAGCTGTTTGTCTGAATTGTGCCACACATTTCTGACGGTGGAACAGAAGAAAGGAAAGCTCACTCAAGTAGTACTGTCCCTCCACCAGGAACACTGCCACTTCAGGACTGGGGTATATGAATATACATTTTCTCTATCAAAAGGAGAGAGAGAGACAGCGCCTGGTGGCCCAGCGCAGCTGCACTGTTAGCACACAACAGCTGGCTTCACGAGCCATAGCCCTGGCCTGTCACACATGTACAGCTGAAACTGGAAACAGCAGAGTTCAGGGGTCAAGAGACAACTCTACAGGACATAGAGCTACCCAGACTATTACTGGAATTTGCTAGAGAACTCTCAATCAGAGGAAGAATTTGTCAGGGATATTTTCAGCAGAGGAACAGTATATGGGGGTTTTCAACCTCTCAACTTATTACATGTTGTCCTGGCAGTAAGCAGGCTGGGGATTAAGAGACAATGCTTAATCAAGCACAGATTTTAAAGTACATTTCTATGGTTTCTGGTTTTAATTTGATCAGTGCAGCCCACACTGACACTTTCTTCCTAAATTTGGAAAGCAGTGTTGTGTGCATAACCACTGTGGTAGCAGTGAGACATACGCGCCTGCCTTCCTCTCCTCATATCTGAGCTCCTCTTCCACTCTTCATCCCATATGGGTAGTCAGATTTCCACCTTTCTTGTCTCTCCATAGCCCCTTGATGTTTTCTGCAGTCAGAGGGTTTGTACTTCCCTGTCAGTAGGCAGGAGACTACAAAACAACCTACAATGTCATATGGAACACGAGCATACTTTTAAGTTCGAAGTCAGCATATTTTAGTGTGATGGAACCTCACCAGTTTCCATAAGCACCATTTTCATGCTATTCAGCAGAGCTTTTCTACATGTAAGAAGTCTCAAGGTCATTTAACTTATTTTTGGGGAGAACATCAAGCTTTGCAGTCTCCTAACTACCGAGCATTTGATTTATGTGCCTCACCAAAGGCTAGGTTGCAGGGAGATAAGATATGTGCTTGAGAGGATACATCAGCAATACCAACACTGCAGCCTTTGAGGAGTTCAGACTGCCACAACTATTCATCCAGCCTGAAGTCTTCTGGCCACCTGGGAGAGAAGTCTGCAACATCTCCACTGTTGAGAACTTGTGGCACAGCCCTACAAGCAGCAGACATCACTGCCAATACCACAAACCCAATGCTTCTTCTGTGGATTACCCTTAACTGCCAGTGTTTCCTTTACCACTTGCCATATCACTTAAGTGAATACTCATCATTTATGGATTCACTGCCCCCCCCAAGAACAGATACACTATTTGACTTTCAAACACTTTCATTTGAAAGACAGAATGAAGGGAAATGACTTGCATTGTTTAAAAATCAGCCCTGCAATATGTATCTTACCGAAAGTTATTCAGCATCATTCATGCAATCGTCTCAGACTCCTGCATTCCAGCCTTCCCCATTCATTATCATAAAGTGGGTAACTGGCATCATTAACATTCCTCTCAGCTGGAAAGAATGCACTTCTACATTGTAGCTAAAATAATAAGTTGTTCAGAGATGCCTATTCTTCCACAGGCATTCAATGGCAACATAAACTTTCTATTTATTCCATTTCCTTAATAAGGACTACTACACAAAGCATCCCTTGAGCGCCTAAGGAAATGAAAATGCCATTCAAACTGCAAAACCTGCAACAACTATAAGCCATTGATGAGTATTTTGGCATGTGAGCATGACTATTTCATATCCATTGCTATGAATAGGAAAAACAGAACTACTATTAAAAGAGTCTAACTGTATGAAATCAAAACCATGAATCCCTTTATACAGAAAGCATACAGTAGAAATTAATAGCAAGTGACAAAAGCTTGTTTTTTCCTTATGAAGATTTATGTACAGTGTGATTTGAATGTCTATTTTTATGAAAAGCCAGTTTTCTTTATACAATTAGAGCAGCTCTGGAGGCAGGAAGAATGTAATAGTCAATAACGACCTCGAAGTGAGAAAGCCTCGCTGGAGTTATTGCTAAGTCACAGTGTAAGTGCATTGTGTAAGGGCAGTTTGTCAAACAAGAGACCAAAGCAGTCTGGGAGTAGAGCAGTGTTCAGCTGCAAACATCTTTCCTACTCCTTGGCTGTGAAGATGAATGGTTGGAAAGCTGACAACTTTTGACAGGCATGACTGAGCCCAGTCCTTGACTCAGAATTGAGTGGGACACAAGGCTTTGGTTGGCCAAAATCATTAAATACAAACAAAAATTAGAAATAAAATTACAACAACTGTTTAATACTAGCGTAAAAACCCCCAAAGGTAATTTGGAACAGCATTGTTTGTTTTTTTGGCTAGGATCCATCATTACCATGGGCTAATAGAAAGACAAAATGTTGTTCCAACCTGGACAAGTAGTAAAATCTGTGTTGCCCAAATTGAAAAATAAGTGAGTTTTGTTTATACCTATGAAACACCATAGATCATGCCTTAGCTTTTGTAAACTAACATTATCATACTTTGTCCATTTCTTACTTCATCAGCATCAATAATATTTCCAGTTTCTGCTAGTGCTATGCTAGGACTCACACAGCCTATGCACAGCTTTACCAGGATGCTGAAAGAATGAGTAGGAAGGGTCTATGATACAGTTAACTTGAGGTTTTCCACATCAGTGACCCTGCCCCACAACAATACAGAGATGAAGGAAGAACTAGAATAATAATTTCCTTAGGATAGGGAAGAGCAGCATCAAGAGTCACCACTGTCTTGAGAGCAGCTCTCACCCACATTCCCAGCAGGCAAGTCTGCAAAGCCAGACGTCAAAGGCAACATTTTACCACCTACATGTCCCATCTAGAACTGTGCAGGTCAAAGCTGTTGCCTTCCCACTCAATGACTAACAACTAAACTGAACTCTTGCATAGTCATATCAGAAAATAAAATACCTTTTGGTGCTTTTTATGTCTTACAGGCTGAGCTAACATATTTTCTGGCACTTTTGATGCTTGAAACCATGCTGACTAGACAGAAAACCTGATGAGTAATTTCTCTGGCAAAGTCTGGCAAGCTGCTTCCTGACATGTCTATCTCCTTATGAGCAAACAATAAATTCCACTGCAACTAAATTAAAAAGCATAAGCTAAACCAAATATTTATCAAGTAAGGATCTCAATTCCTCTAAAAATCTGGATCCATTTATATTATCTGAGTTATAAAATTACCCCCTCCCTATCCCTGTCCACCCATAAGATGCTAACTGCTTACTCATCCTAAAAAATAAATAACTTCAGCCCACTCAACATTAACTGACAGGAAATGAAAAGCTAAAAATAACTGGTGTACTCTTGGGTTTCAATCTTGCAAAAAATTAAGTGGAGGAATAGTTCTGCATCTAAGAGTTATCCATGCTGACTTCACTGCAAACTAACTATTAAACACCTACATGTTAACAATTTAACACATCATGTTTCACCTATATACACATTGCATACACACAAAAAGATTCTACAAATACAGAGTAACTAGCATTGGCTTAGAGACATACAAATTGTACAAAAAAATCTCAAGATAAAGAATAAATCTGTAGCTATAATTCTACATTATTATATCTATACAGAAACATAGTCCTGGAAACAGTAAGAGGAAATTTTGGTTAGAAAAATGGGAAATCACAATTCATTAAAAGTGGCCTGCTAGGCAAACAGCAGAATTATAAGCAACTTCTTGGCTAAATTTAGGCTAATGATGAAAGATAGGAATGGTTATGGAAATTTGTGAATGTAAGCTAAGTTGTAGAAGAAAACAGCGTTGAAAAAGTGGAAACCAGGTTGGAGAGCAGTCAAACATGAAAATCACAGTAACACTGTCTAATCAAATATTAGTATATTATTTCAGAAGACCCCTCATAATAGAATTCCTTTTCCCTTTTTGGCTCCATATTCTCCATTACACATGGGCTTCCATGCATCAAAACAAGGCAGACAACATGCAAAAGGAAGATTAAGTGGGACTTTGATCTTACCATCTTTGACAGGACCAGATTTTTGTAAAGTGATATAAAAGTTTTAATTTATAGACACTAATGTGTTACTGCAAGAGCTCCTGTTTTATGTAAAGAGTAAGGTTTTGCTTGGGTGAGTCATTGATCACTCGCTGAGTGACACAAGTTTAAGAAGTAACTGGTGCATTAGCTTTGACTGGGATAGAGTTAATTTTCTTCATAGTAGGAAGTGTGGTGCTAGGGTTTGGATTTTAGACTAAAACAATGCTGATAACACAAGGAAGTTTTAGCTGTTGCTGGTCAATACCTACACCCATCAAGGTCTTCTCTGTTTTTCACACTGCCTTGCAAACAAGTAGGAGGCTGGGAATGCACAAGAATCTGTGGGGGACATTGTAGGACAGCAGACATCCCTAACCAAAGGGATGTCCCATACCATGTGGCTTCATACAGCAACCAAAGGTGGTCGATAGGAGGAGGAAAGGCAGGACATGGGAAGTGGGTTGGAACTAGATGATCTTTGAGTTCCCTTTGAACCCAAAGCATTCTATGACTCTGTGTTGTTCACAGTTACAACCTCAGCCTTCCCAAGTAACCGTTACAAATGCTGAAACCCTGCTTTACTGGAAATGGCTAAACATCTGCCTTCCAATAAGAAGTAGCAAATGAAACCCTAAGTTAGCTTAATATGTAAAGCAAAAGCTTCATGTGTGCAAAGCAAACTCAACCCCCTAGCCCTCACTTCTGTTTCTCCCCCCGTTCTCACTGGAGTGGGAAGTGGGCAGGGGTAGTGAGTGAGTGGCTGCATGAGTCTTAGCTGCCTACTGGGGTTATCCCGAAATAACTGGTCACTCTTGTTCTCTTCATTGCAAGAGAGATCTTGACTAATAGATCTGCCTTGCCTCTTGAAGTGAGCTATTTTTCTATAGCACATATTTATGCTACCTACACTTTAATCCTTATCAGCCTGTGCATGGTGAATGCACGAGACGCCTTATCAGAATACGTATTTCTGGTAGAACAGGGTAGTAATCCTCCCTTCCCAGAACCTCATCCTGTTTCCATATCAAAGCTCTCATATCCATAGCAGCTTCATTTCACTGAGCTAATAACAACAACCTATACATCCTTGCAACAGCAAAAAGATTCCCAGAGCTGCAACTTTTAGCAAGCAAGAAGAATGGAAAGATTTTTGCTGCACAGGGGTGAGTGATGACAGAGCCTATGCTCATGTATTGGCCCGTGGTAGTCAAAGTAGGTGGATGGCGCTGTTCAGGTGGCATTACAGTTATCCCATTGTTTATAGCTAGAGCATCCAGCAAGAGAAATGGCAGGTGAATAATACCAGTGAACTGCCATGACATACTTCAACTGTTCTCACTGTGTAGGGCATCTTTTTGATAGATATTGCAGTATCCCTTCCCACCTCATTTATACTCTTTCAACTGCTCCTGTTCTCCTCAGGAATCTCTTGTGCAACAGTCTAATCTCGCTGAGCTGAACTGACTAGACTCTCTTCCTTGAGAATAAGAACAAGGTACAATGTTCTTTTCATTTTGTGCTCTGCTCAGACCTCAAGTTGTAACACACAAAATTCAGCAGGATACCTCTGTAACTACTAAAAGAGCCAGGAAAGCGCTGGGGACAGGCTCAGCCCCACTCCTGCTTCTCCAGAAGGCGCAGCTGAATCAGCACTGAAGTCAAAGCGAAATGCCACTGACCTGTAAATTACAACAGCCCTTAAGGAAGTGTAGTAAACTGCAGTGACTGATTCTGAACTAATGCTTCCTGAATTCTTCCTGTAGTACTTGCAACTTGCTCAGGGTTTTGCTACAACAAAAACCAAAAGACACAAAGCCCAGCACACCTAAAAAGGTGGTTCTCTGCACCACTGAAAAAAAATCATTGTTAGAAACACAAGTTACATGAGCAGCAGCATACTAACGCTACACTCTTGTCATTTCCGTCCTTGTGTAAGGTTTTAGTCTTAAAATTTGATGTTGACTTCATAAGCTTTAGGTCAAAGATTTTCATCCATTTCCATAGCCTCTTACTCAGAACTTAAACCTGTAGGATCCTATAAGTTTTGCAGCTCCTAATCTTCATTTTTCTTTAAGTACAATAAAAACGAAAACATGAACTATTTATTTTAGGGACAATTAACCATTTCTTAGGACATTTTGGCAATGCATGTCCATCAACCTAGTTTCACAGATAAGCCTTTACATATTCAGAACTGGTAAATCCTCTTCAGTTTTGAGCCAGCACAAGAATCTCTATAGAATAGTGTCACCCTTGCTCCAAGAGCAGTTTGGTTCATGTCAGCTAGATCAGTTCATGGAGCAAGGTACTAACTGGTGAGAAAAAAGATATTTAAATCTCACTGCTTGGAACTTACTGTTTAAAGTTAAAACTGGGTCTGGAAGAGAATTCTGGTCTCTGATAACAGCTAACATTTTCATTTAAGCTTTTGACATAGTCTATTAAGGGAAATTTCACTTCCTTCCCCCTGCCTATGCAGAAGAAAACAGACCTTAAGCAGATCCAACTATCTATCCAGTATTTTACCACATTTTCCAACATCTTCAACAGCATCTTTTAGCTGATCAGAGCCAAGGCTAATATCCAGAAAAACAATCCATTCTCTATCTTCCAATACCAGTACAAAAAGACATTTTACAAACAACAAGATTTCTTTTTAAGCAGACATCCATCAAAAATGTATTTTTCTCACTAACTTCACCTTGAAAACACTGTTTTTTCCAATTTCCTACATGCTGCTTAATGTTATGCAGTGTCAGTCACACCACATTATGTTATTTTATATAGCAGGTCAGCAGGAACTGCCATGTTCAGAGATACCTGATATTTTGCCAAATCATTTGGCACATCTCACATTCTCATCAATTTTAATTACTTATATATCTTTTCAAAAGAGAGACAAAATTATTGGCAACCATTCAGAAAATGGCAGATAGTCTGAGTGCTTTGCTGGCCTTCACATCCATCTATAAACTGCAAGATAGACAGATTTCACCAAAACAATATAACCGTATGTCAGACTAATACATGTGCAATTCTAGCTTAAATTTACTGTCTTGGGGAAATGTTCTGCAGTTCTTCCTTACAGTGAACAGTACTTCATTCTACAGTTTCCCTAAAGGCAGCTTATAACCAGTGTTATTATGAACACCAGATTCTGACCCTGAGGCAGAAGTTATATAATACTTGTTAATTGATTCAAGTATTAATTCAACACCACATACTTGCTAGAGTAAGTATGCATCTTCTATTCTTTCAAACATGCAATTCTTACAGCAGTTCTACACCAGTTACAGCTATTACATTCTTTACATTGAACTGAAGATGAACTTTCCCTTTGTGATTAAGCTCACCTATTCCCTCCCCCACCCCCCCAATACACTGCATGTAGGAGTACAATAGGTAAACAGTCCCAAATTGATGGTTAACATTAAGTGCTGGTTATACAAAGAACATTCTTGAAGAGACCATGGGTAGAAAGAGAAAAAAACCCAACCACAATATAGGTATTATAACATTCATAACACGGATCATTTTAGGGGGTGACAGATCCCTGTGGAAAATACCACAGCAAAACAAAGCAGGAATCTGCTTCTTTGTAGAAAAACCTTGTGATGGGAAACTGTGGGGAATTGTCAACTGACTACAGCTCAGCAGCAATAAAGTATATGAGATTACACTGGAAGAACATTCAAGTAAATGAATACAAAGTCTTCACCTAGTTGCAAAACTGGCTCCTCCTATACACAGAGGAAGGACTGCAAAGAGGTACTGGTTCAAAAGCAAACAGACTAGAGGCTAAGATTTGTAGTGAGATTACACCGACACAAAACGTGGGCCAAGAACACAGCCAAGACCTGACAGACCGTGTACTTGGGGGATATGAAGAAAGCTTAGAGATGTCTGCAGGCTCACCCAAGGGTACCCAGTGAGATTCTGGACTGAAATGTTAACACACTGGAGCCTCTAAGCACAGAAGGCCTGATATTTTCACAGGTTTCTTTATGTAACTGCTTTCAAGAATGATTTCCTATTTCAAAACCCTTAGTTTCAGTAAATCACAAATAATTAAAAAAACTAGCATAACAGACAATCTACATAGTTAGAAAGTCATAGTATGTTCTCTAAATAAAGGCCAACTTCAAAGACTGAAATTAACAGCAAGATTATCTGCATCCTGTGAGACTATAAAGAGAAACATTGGTGGTGTTTGATCACAACAAGAAGAGCTGGCCACTCGCTGCATGTTGGCAGAGACACTAAGAAGGCTGAGGGTCTAAACTTAATTCCTCCCATGAAGGAGCTATGGTAAATAGCTCCTCTCAGCACAGAATGACAGCAGTTTGAAACCAAACAGGCATCTTCCCCTGTGATATGCCAAACAGTGCAAACTGTTGCAAATGAGAGTACTTCACACTGTGTGGAGGGTAAGATAAAAAACTTTAAGTTTTTCCAGGCAGCTAAGATACAGGTGCAACCTGTTTCAGATGTAGTAGTTGGTAAAGGAAAAGCAAGAAGGAAGCAGTAGTCAGTTTGGAGAGAATAGGAACAGCTGTGTGTGTTGGAGGAAACAGAACTATTCCTCTAATTCTTGACCAGTGGCAGGGCCAACTCGGAGCTCAAAGTTAACAAACTCTCAAGTCCTGTGTTCTCTGGACTCTGCAAAACTGTTCTAGTAACAATGTGTATTATATATCCTTTTAATTTTTTAACTTAGAGTGTAAACAGTGTTAGGAAAAAAAATGTAGCTTAATGTGTTTGAACAGTGAGCATACTACTACTAAGATTTGTCCTGCTACCTAACCTTTTATCAGCATTACCTGTGTTCATAAAAGAAAAAAACCCACCAAAAATTTTCTTCCAGTGAAAATATCTGAAATTTTGAAATCTCAGAATTTCAAAATGAATTTCAGAATTTCAAAAGGAAGGAGCTGGGTCTCTTTGGCTTGGAAAAGAGGAGACTGAGGGATGATCTCATTAGTGTCTATAAATATGTAAAGGGTGAGTGTCAGGAGGATGGATCCAGGCTCTTCTCAGTGCTGGCCAGTGATAGCACAAGGGGCAATGGGTCCAAGCTGAAACATAGAATGTAAGGAAAAACTTTTTCACTGTGAGGGTGACAGATCACTGGGACAGGCTGCCCAGAGAGGTTCTGGAGTCTCCTTCTCTGGAGACATTCGAGACCAATCTGGATATGTTCCCGTGTTTTTTAATCTAGGTGATCCTAGGTTATCGGGCAGGGGGGTTGGACTAGATGATCTTTCAAGGGGTCTTCCAAGTCCTGACATGCTGTGTTTCTGTGAAGTACAGGTTAAGCTCAAATTCCGTGAGACTAATTCTTTATTATTTTTAAACCGAGCAATTATTTAATTAGCTGATGCTTCCACTGTAATTTAAATACTCCATTTTGAGGAAAACATTTAGATTTCACTTAGAATGTAAAAGTAAAGTTAAATTGACTAATAAGTTATCATTTTTAAGAGACTCAAATTTCATTTGAGTCCTACTCCAAGCAGAGTACTATTTCATCAGAGCAGCTGTCAGCTAGTTCTGTTGCACATTTAAAATATTTACTTTAACCCTTATGATTGTTTTTTGTTATGAAAGTTAAGAAACAACCAACCATATACACAAGAGACTAACAGAACTGGGATCAAGCTGAACCAAGTTTCTGCCCTTCTTTAAGTATGAAATTTGTTCCCAGCTTGGGGAGGTGGGGAAGACCCTCAGGAGAAGAAGCCAGCAGAAAATAGGTGACAGTAAAACCATTTCCGTACACTTTTAAAATCCATTTTGAATAATAATTCCCTGGATTTGAAAACTATTTTGGTAGGATACACGGGGTAATTCTTACCTTCACAAACTGTTCAGTGTTTTTTTGATTCTTTTCTCCAAAGGGAAAGCAATTCCTATCTTTATAGAACATAAACATTTTAGACTGACTCATGTGTTTTGACAAGCTATCACAAAAATGGGACTAAATACCACAAGACTATTTATCAAAGCATAAAATTACACTGCATAGTATAAACCTCATATGCAACCACTTCAATTTGTTATAATTAAGTGAAGTCTCACATCTGAAAAATTACATTTTGCAGATTTTAGTACAGAATGTGTGCTCAGGATGTGCTAAAAAGTGGAATGATTTTTTTTTTATCACATTGTAAATTGAACAATGACATGTCTAAATATGGACCGAAACTCATATTATTTGTAACTGCACTTTTTTCTCTCAACCACCTTCCTTCCCCCAAAATGATGCTCCCTGTGAGTCATCTCTTCTCCATGGACTAAAAAAGCAACTTCATAGAAAATGTAAATAAGGGTAGGCACACGAATACTCCCCCAACATTTCTTCACTAACTTTTCCTGTTATACTGGCATTTCAGCTCTGCTGTTACCATTAATATTACTAATTTGGAGCCTACCCCTGACAAACCCAGTAAAACAAATGACTTTTTTTTTTTCTGGTCAAAGGTGAAGCAAAACAAAAGGTCTGTTGCAGAAGAATATGAATGTTTTCTAATTTTGTTTCCACAAATAACAAAGTCAAGCAATCATTTTAAGTCAAGCAAAATACTTCATTTTCTCCCCCCACAATAATTTTATTCCTTTCTATAATTTAGAGACCAGCTGCAAAATCTGTGGACAGAAGTAGTCAATGTGGAATACAGCTACATACATCCTTGTGCACAGATGTGCATTTGCTCACAACTTTGAACAATAAGATCCAAACAACAATTTGAAAAGCACAGTAGGAAATACTTGCAAAGCCCTTCACAATCCTTCCAGTATCTGCAAATTCTACTGGCTTGATAAAGTAACTTTGGCATGTCCTAACTCCCACTGAATTACTGTGATGTGCCTCTATTAAAAAAAAATTATATTTCTATTCATCAAAAAAGAAAATTCAGTATTGACATAAGGAAAAAAAATGGAGAGGGTAAAGTCTGCAAAAAAAAAAGTAGGCATCTAATTCATTCCAAAATAGTAGGAGTTATTTCAATATGATAGTTCAAATTGTATGTCCATAGAATCTGACTTTTTACTTACACATTTATTTATAATAGCTCCTGCAAACTAGTTTGTTTGTTTTCTAGGCAGATTTTGAATAGCTTTATAGAAAACAGAGCTTCCATCTTTCACTCACACACATAAGATAACACTGAAGATCTGGTCTAGCAACAACAAGGTACTTTGGCAGTGACCTTTAACCCAAGGAGCTTAAACTTCTGGACTAATGGCATGAGTGGTTCTGCACATGCTCATCTACCTGTCGTAGATCCGCTTACACCTTGGTTAACTTCAATGCAAGCACAAATGTCAAGCTTCATATACTGGATTGTATGATCTAAACTGATAATTGTGAAAAAAAAAAGAAAGGACCAAACTGAAAATAAGATCACATAATTATATAGATGGCTATTATATAAGCACAGGACAGGCCGATGGTTCCCGAAAGTACTAATTCTCATTGCTATTTTAAGTAACATTTTCTGTGTGAATACAAGTCATCACAAGTACATACAGTTTGCTTGTTACTGGAACCTTAATAGAATCTGGGCTCCAAGGAAGATTTGTTTTAAATTTTAAAATAACAAGAAAAAATTAATTTAGTTATCATCTGTGTTCCACCCTAGCACTTATTTCCATAGGACCATTTTTGTGGTTAAAGTTGAAAATCTATTTTAGCACTTTGCAGAATTAAGCAAGAAAATATAATCCAGAGGCAGCCCTGGGAGATGGTCAGGCAGATACAGGCAGCATCCCAGTGGTTCAAAGAGGTTCAGTAAGAATCTCTATGGAGTATTAACTAACAATAAACCCCTTAGAAAAATGCAACAGAGAGGACTTTGCAGCACAATGGCAAAAGAAATACTGATAAAAACATTGTTTGCCAAGGTGCTGTGCAAACCAATCCTACACCCTCTCAAATGAGTCTGGCTGCACAGAACTGCTGGTGCAGTTCTGAACGGGATGCTGCGCTCTGGGGTTAATAAGAAAACCCTACAATGCTACTCAGTGTGGGGAGAGGCAGATGGACTCAGCGTGTTTTCATGCTTGGTCAGGTGTTATTAATCTATGACCAAGAGAGCAGGTGGCTCTCATAAATTGCAAGAATTTTTCACAAACCATTCAGCTCTCCAAAGAAGCCACAAAACTGGATATGTTTTATTATATTTTTTAAAACAACAACAAAAAAAAGATAATAAGAAAAATGAGGAAGATAGTGGAACCAAGTCTAGCTAAGTTTAGACAATGGTGCATAGTGAAAGGAGAAACTGGAAACTCTACATCCAGCAACCTCCTCTGTCTCAGGCCTTTCCTTCTATTGAAGTAACAAAACTAATTCCAAGGCAAATGCATAAGGAATAACTTTAAAATTAACTTCAGTGACGCTGGACTGAAAGTGTTTTGAGCCCTGCATTCTGCACAGGGAGCTTTACCATCTATTATCTGCACCAAGAGATCGACTAGGGACAAACCTGAGACCAAATATAATGCCATAAGAACGACACGCTTGCCTTAGTGGAAGTCACCAGCAACATAGAGAAGACACCCAGATAAAATGCTGAAAGCACTGCTCATCTGTAAAACAGGGAAGGCAGTAAATCCCAAAGATCAAATTCAGAAGAGCTCAGCTCCCACTCAGTCATGTAAGCTAAGGATCCACACTTGCAGAAGTGCTCCGTTTTCAGCAGCCTGTAACAGAAGAAAGTAGCTCAGCTGAGATGTACCTATCTCAAGTATGCTTGAATGCAATTAATATATGGCATAATATATTAAAATTGTCCTTTGAGTTATTGGAATTTTATCTGCACAGTTAAAGCTGCTATGCTATTTGCACAAGTGATTCAATGTTTTATTGGCATTCCTTGCCTAATACCACTGGAACTTTTTTTTTAAATGAAATAATTTTTGCAGCCTTAATTCAGTTTGCCCTAATTGTTAAATAATTTCTGCCACATTTTGAACAAAGCCCTCAAGGCAAATAAAAATTGAGTCTGTGTGCTCAGCTTCAATCTGAACAAATTGATTCTAAACCATTAATGCAGAGAAGGTGGTGTGTAAAGATGCGGAGGAAGAATCCCGAGGGCTTGCTGGGTAACAGGGTTATCCTACTTGTGCATCTGGTGCCTCACTCAAGGAGCTCTAAAACTCTGGAATTACAAGTAGTAAGTCTTGACATGAATGTGCACTTCTGTGCAATAAATTGTGCAGAATCACAGTGATAAGGTAACAAAGTAGGGTTTATTTATAAATCCACGAGAGACTAAAATATAAGCTGAATATTAATTTAAGAATATGAGGATGGAATTCTCTGAATTTAATTTTAAGCCATTTGTGGCAGATGGTTAAAGAGGAACAACTACAGAAAAGCAAATACACATAACACAAAATCCTTTCTTTAACATACTATTCCAGAATGTCTCAATGACAGGAGGTGATATCTCAGTGACATTTTCCTGTGACAAATACTATTAATAAATGCTAATGATTCTCTCTTCAAAAGATACATTACATACTATTATAACAACATACAAAAGCTGGTTCAAGAAAAACAACAAAATTATTTTACTACACAGTACACTGAATAATGATCAGTTCTTGACTAATTTAGGATCGTAAAAAAACATTTACATAAAATTTTTACAGAAGTTGACTGTTGTTTCCCCTTCCAGTCTATATTTTTAGGGCCCAAAAAGGGCCCAGTATACTGCGGGAATCACTCCTTGTCTCTTACTCTTCAGAATCTACTTTAGAAGCTCACCTTGAGTCATAGGGGAAGAAAGGAAAAAACAAAAAGAAAGGGAAAGACAAGAGTCAAACTTAACCAGCTACTTGGAAGAGATTTGGAATGAATTACCACTCATTTTTACTGTAACATTAGAGGAGGAATGCGGAGTGACAAGTTTTCCCTCTAAAACTGAACCTAAAATAATGCTTGTTCAGCATGTCAGTGACAAATGTGAACATTTAAAAATACTCACTTTAAAAAAACCCCACAGAAACCACAAACATAAGCCACACATCCTCCTGACAGTAGGTTCCTCTGAAGGATTACCACAGCAAACTGCAATGTTCTCTGAACAAACAGATTACCCAAAGCCTCGCGTAGAGATGACACACAGGTGGTAGGCCACTGACTCATAAGAAAGCCTGTCACATAATAAGCAGGACAACCTTTTACCAAAACAGTATAGGAGAGAACTTACAAAATGGTGATTTTATATTATAAGGGATTGGCTTTAAAAAGAGTCACTAGCTTTTATTTTGCTCAGTCTTGACAACAAAAGTAACTTTACAGGTAAGTAGAGCTACACAAGAAACAAAAGTCATATTTTGAGTGAGCACAGAAAGTCAGTTTCTACGTTTCATGGGAAAAAAACTGTCTCAAAAAACCCTCTTATCTGTGTCAACTACAGTGTCCTTGTTCAAAACTTATAATATTTAGAAGTTCTCATTGCTAAATCAGCTAATTTTGACACACGAAAGGCATACAATATATACAAGAGTATATAACGAAAAGTTTAGAAGAGGTAATTTCATTCAAGCACATTGAAAAGAGATGTTTTGCTCAAAAATTTATAACACTGCTACTCTTAAATTAACTTGGTGATCTAAGTACAACAACAGTACTGGCATTAGTGTTCCACACTATTAATATTTCTTTGAAGTTCTGTTTCTCACTTGTACAACGTTTGGGGGACAGGATGGTTTAAATAAGTAAAAGAATAATGAAAATTAATTAACTCTACCCCGTGTTTCAATCTACCATCATTGAGAAATAACTCCTGGTTCTGAATCTTCAGTGTCAGTGCCCCAAGAAGACTGTTAGTAAATTAACTCTAGATTTGCTGGCTAAATACCAGACTAAAATGCTGCAGAGAAGGCAACAGCAGACGCCCATTGCCTGCTAGCAAACCTCCACCAGCAATGATGTTTGATGGTAAAGGAGCTGTGCTATTCCATTTGCAATCCAGCTGCAATCTGAAGATCATTTCCCTCCTTAAATCCAATGTGTGTTTTCATTATTTTAGGGGGAGGAATTTTAAAAAGCAAACAGAACCACCTCACTATTTTTAATTGCAATGACTCTTTCTGTCAGCAGGGTCATTTATTAACTACAGCACTACAATAACTGCCCCTATTGTTTATTGGATTGGTTGCCTAAAACTTCATACTCTATTACAGCATTGTTGAACAGCAGAAATTGGACAAAGTTTAGGAAACAATGTTATCATTTAGCCACCACAGATGTGAACTGCTACATCTTATTTGCTTGCAATAACAGACTTATCACAGTGGACATTTTCTAGACAGAGACCAGTGGCTTTATTTCACATATAATCATTAAAATCTAATTCTCATGATCTTTCCTAGAAGCAGACAAGATGTCTAATATAGCAGTAATTACTGCTTAAAACTTACATTATTCCAGGTTATTTAAAATGTAAAGGAAGAAGTAGTGTCATCACAGTCACAAACTTAAAATGTAATTAAAATTACAAGATGCAGTCATTGGAGAAGAGCAAAATCAGCGAAGAAATATGGTCACTGGAGAGGAGTAAAATCCCACGCAAATCATTCTGAATAGGTAGTGTTAAGGAATAGGGGATAATTCTTTCTCTGATGCAAAGGCCTGCAAAGCTTGATAATAGTCTCAATATTTGAAACAGTACTGTCACATTGATATAGTGCTGCCTGTGAGCAAATAACCCTGACAGACCCTATCCAGTACAATCCATGACACAGTCAATCAGTAAATAAATGCAAACTGACTACCTCCTCTCCTCAAAAAGCCAGTTCACAATATTGCATGCCAAAGTATTTGAGAACTCATGCTGACATATTGAAGTAGACATGTTTCACAAGTTCGTTAGACTGCTTAGAAAAAAAAAATATTAAATTATATGTTAAAAAGAAGTTTACCTTCCTACAGTGTT
Organism: Heliornis fulica; assembly: GCA_013399135.1. Taxonomy (NCBI): domain Eukaryota; kingdom Metazoa; phylum Chordata; class Aves; order Gruiformes; family Heliornithidae; genus Heliornis; species Heliornis fulica. Next base: position 63,836 of record VXBZ01004416.1, on the reverse strand, counting down.
TTTTAAATTGCAGAATATATGAAAGCCCAGTTTCCACTTAATAATCAGGACTTAAATATTAACTGTACTAGATAGACTAAGTGATGAAGAATTCATAGAAATTCTCTGCATAAATGTTATGAAAAATTATGAGCCAGGAAACAGCAAGGAATGTCAGAGCACTAAGCAGTCTTGGGAAATATGCACCATTTCCAGAATAAGATCCCTTTACAAAAATGTGTAATTCTCAGGCAAGTACTTTTGCTGGTAATAGCTTAAGTAAGGCTTTGATGCAAGGATCCAAAGTGAGACAGCTTTCATATTATCCAATCATTTAGTAACACAGAAAGATTTCTAATTTTCCTTAAGAAAAAGAGGTTGAGAATTATTTTTCTCCATCTTTTATGTCTCATTGCTGCTGTGACCCTAGATTAGTACAGGCAACTTTCAAAATCCATATGCAGAAATATCACACTATTTCTCTTTGCAAGTTACTTTGGCTACACTGTTCTCTGAACATGTCATTTTTACCATTCTTTTAACACATATTTTCCATCTAAAAGCTGTTAAAAGGCCCCAGCTCTGTTAATGCAAGCATCCCTTTATCTGACACCAATGATTTTTATCAGGTCACTGGTTTAATGCCTTTAAGCCCTTGATAAATTAATCATCAGTGCGGTCAAATGATTTTGTCAACTTCATGGCAGTATCTGCAGTTTTGAATAACCAGCTCCCAGTGGAAGATCTGCAATGAAAACCCTTTAGCAATTTTTAAAAACCTCCTCCCATCCACAAGAGTTAAAGAATTGCAAGAACCATGAACTGCTATCATTACAATGCAATATCCTACACTCAAAGATGTCAAGGCTTGAGGAAGGGGGAAAGGGAGCCGCAATTGCATCGGGACAAACGAGGCATTTGTACCTCTAAGAATACAGCAGGAATGAAACACCTTCCAGAGTCTGCACCAAATCCAGTGATCCAGTAAAACATTTCAACTCAAGGTAGTTCTCACCAATCCAAACTAGCTATACACTTTTTTTACATCAGGCTTTGGTTAAATGCTTGCTGGATCAAGCTACAACACTAATTGTGGATGAAAAGGCAAAAGCATATAGCATCAAAATCTCTCACACAAACACACAAGCTTTAATTTAACATTATACATCTTTGTATATGTTATACCCATTAAAAAAAAAGAGGTGACTTTATGTAATGGAATTGCAGCCTCCCTTCTAGAAATAAAAATTCTTTCTTAAAATAATTAGCACTCCCTTAATCCTGTTACAAAAGCACTCCATGTGGACCAAAAAATGCTGATAAAACAGTGCCTAAATGAAAAAAATATATACTATTGATAGTTGACATGACCTGTGAAGATCTTCTGGAGTGAAGGACAATTTCAATTACTAAAACATTCAGTATTCAATTAGGATCTGCTTTCCTCCAAAAAGTAGTACAGGATTTTGGGAGCCAGCCCTAAACAGTGTCTGCAAAATAAATCAGTGTAGGTGATGTACAAAATGCACAGATCTGAAAACACATCTGCTTGGGGCAGAAAATCCCAATCAGAATGGCAGATTTCCAGTCCTTGACAATGCTGCATCTCCCAGAGGAGGAAAGTGCATAGGCAGGGTGGCTGTGTGACCTTGATACACCGAGCTGGTCACAACTCAGCATTGCAAGACTGCGCTCCAGGGAAGTTGTGATGTTATTAAGGCAAGACAACAGGAGAAATATTGCCAAAGGCACTGCGGCTACAGTAAGGGTTTGTGAGGGGGGGGGAATTAAAAGAAACAGGAGCAGCAGTTGGGGTCGTGACAGGGGATGTGTAACCAGCAGAGCAAGGAGGAAGAACAATGTGGATAGAAACAAATCTACATATACTTTACAAAAAATGACTACACATTCTGTATTTGCACAAAATTCTTGAAAGTCCAGGCACAATGCAGCTAAGGTACCAAGGAATTGTACATGGGTAAAAATGTATCCTGTGTTTTAGTAACACTGAAGTACTTTTTCCATCTAGCAGCTACAAGTCACTGAAGGTAGAACTGGCTATAAAAACACAGAATTCAAAAACAAGCCAAAGGGAAGAAGGAACCACTTTTAGAGCTGTGTTAACCACAGTAGAATACTATATAAAATAAAATCCATCTTTGTATGTGAATAATAAGGTTCATGAAAAATACACTGTATTCCACTATGATCTTTACATTAGATTCTGACCATAAAGAAACTATATTATAGAGTGGAATTTCTGAAGCTATATAGTAAGTGTCTAAGGCAGTTCATCTCATACATATTTCAACTTTCCACCCCTCTCATTCATGGCTAGTTTTCTATGACTTTGAAAAGGTGATAGTTACAGCATATCTTTTTTCAATTTAAACACATGAGCACATATGAAATTCCCATTGCCTGTATACCAACCAGATTCCAAAACAAACAAGAAACTAAAGGCATTCTCAAATAGCTTGGGCAAGGAATGAGTTTTCGATTCAGGACACTTCTGTTGAAACCTCAAAATTGGAGAAGGGAAAGGGAGGGAGAAGGGGACAAAAGCCCAAGACTAGTTACTTCAATTTGCCTTACTAAAAGTTGTGGTCCCCACGCTTTGTTGGAAACATGACTAGTACAGTACTTATCACTGAGCTAAACAGAATGTGTTTCATTCACAGAACTGTAGTTTTAGCATTAAAATTGCTTGCTGGTGATTTCCAGAAATTTGTATCTGCTGTTGCCAGAAAGTGCTAACAATCACCAGGAGTCAGATTCCAGCTAAGCCTGTCAGCACTTCAACTTTTGGCAAACATATCACAGATAATATTTTGACGCCTCTGCGATTACTTGCAGTTCAGTCAGATCAGAGATCACAGGCTGAAGTACCGTGCACTACAGTGCTCTTCATAATTGCCCTCTTCTAGTCTTTGAAATTAAGGAGACCAACATTGCTTCTCTTTCTTAACAGGTGATTTGCAAGTGGTACACATTCTGTGCTTAACATGAAAGATGGATCACTTCCACCTCCACACTAATTGCCACAAAACAGGCCCTTTTATAATGCCTGTCTATAGTTTCCCCCTGCACGTTTGATATGCACACAACTTCAAGGACATTCAAAATGAGACACACACCTTCAACTTTAACACTTTGAAGAAAATTCTGTCATTTTACTTGCACTCTGACAAGCTGGAAAAAGTTGGGTTTCAGTTTTGTGCTCTTTGCTTGAAGAATAAAAAATCAAACTAGGTAAGAAGTCCAGAAACCAAAAGCCATTTCCTTTCTAGGTTAAAAATCCCAATAGCTCTTCTGAATTTTAGAATTCAACATCGCTTACACCAATAAGCATCTGGCCCAATATCTGTCAAGCTGAGAAAAAGACATTATTTAGTTCAGCCTGTTGCAATAGGAAAAGGGGTAATGGTTTCAAACTAAAATTGTAGATTCAGACCAGATGGAAGGAAGAAATTTTTACAAGTGTGGTGGCACACTGGCACAGGTTCCCCAAAGAGGTGGTAGGTGCCCTTTTCCCTGGAAACATTCCAGGTCAGGTTGGAATGGACTCTGAAAAACTCTACATTGAAGACATCCCTGCTCATTGCAGAGGATATGACCTTTAAAGGTCACTTCTAACCAAAACTATTCTATGATACGTGGAAGAAATGTGTTTTCCATACGAACATAAGAATATTCTAATATACAAACTCAATACCCAGAAACCTTCCATACAAAGAAATGCAATGGCACAAGTGTCTGCACCTTGTAGCTTGTACTTGTTCAATCTTAAGTTTCAAAATGCCATCAACTTCATTATTCACCTAGCGAGGTTATACATTGCTCTTCTAGAAACCAAATCCATAAATCCAGAAGAGAATGAGCAGTACTATTTATTTAAACAGATAGGAGGAAAACAGAAGCTTAACTCTAGACTGTAATTTAATTTTTTTTAAGTCTTAAATGCAAATGCAGAACTATGAAGAAAAGTTTTCGGACCTCACATAAGTCCAAAACACATTGAATTGTTTCATACACTTTGATATCTTTGAAACTATAGAAGTCCTGACATATAAATAAATCCAACTCTTAACGTCAACAAGAGTTGCAACTGCGTAAAAACTGAATAGGAGCTATTATATAGTAAAATGCCAGAAGGCATTTTACTTTCTATTTAAAGTTTGCCTCAAATTTTCCACGCTTTGGCAGGTTCTTTCCACAGCATTTAGTGATTTCTTTTTCAAGCAAAAAATAATTGTAGACTTTGAAACCCACTGTCAGAAAGCGTTTCTAAATTTGGATGCACAAGGTCTTAACAACCATTGCACTGCATCTTACATGGTCTTTCAAACCACTACAAAGTAGCTACCATTTTAGAGAGGAAACTGTTTTACATTAACACAAGCAAAGCAGAAGATACCTAATCACAGGGCATAGGGCAATAATAACTCCAAGCACCAGTAATTGTTTCCTTAAATGCAAATATTTTTCAAGAGTTACTTTTTCTAGCTAGTGAGCAAATAACTTTTGGGTGCCCATCAAACATGGCATGAACTCAGCAGACTCGCAGTCTCCACAGAAGAGCTTCACACTCTTAACCACATTCCTAGTTAAGTTTCAAGCCATTGGTACATAACAGCAAATTAAGTTTTTCCCAAATCTCATGCTTCCTTTTGAACAGCATCCATATTTCAGCACTGAAAACAATAATGCAATCTTTGTGTTAAAAAAAAAATCAAAAGATATTTTCAAGTAATTTTGCATTAATCCCAGCAGAGCCTTTAGATCTACTCCCATTTATAAGTACAATGCTTAGGTCTTGTCATCATATGCAAGTCTGTGACTCAGCAATGATGTTCATTCAGAATTTTCTCAACAGAAGAGTGATAGCACTGTCAGAACCATTGTCAGCCTTACCACTGGTAAGGCTCACTGTGCTCACTACCTCACCTGTGCAAAAATATAGAAGAAATGTGTACATACTTGCATGCACTGTGGTTTTAGTCACATAGGGTGGGGAATCTCTTTAACACTAGCCAGGTAGATCAAAGCAACATTTGTTCAGACAATGTCACAGGCAGGATTGCTATGGCACTCCCCTGCTCAGCTTAAAACTTGCTCTGGCTACTCCACTCTCAATTTCTAGAGCTGCTCCTGAGCAAACTGCTACAGCCCTGCACAACAAGCAGCAAAGGCACTGGACAGACCAACCACTGCAGGAAAGACAGAGTACAGGGAAACCTGTGAAAGGTGATGCCACCCCAGTTGTCTCCAAGACATAAAGCCTACATCTAGCCTGTGCAGGCAGACTGTCTAGGCAGCATTACTTAGTTACTGCAACTCTGCCACCATCTCAAGTGAGGGTTGCAATTTCAGAACTATTTTTGGGTTACTGGACCGAATACAATAGGTTTGCTTTTCTAGCTGTAGTTTGTTATTTCTGTTCATTATGAATTCCTTTTCCAGTCTATTTGTGAACGGGGGTACCGTGTCATTTGCCAGGGGAGGGAGGTTATGTCCTATCCCACTGCAGAAAGTTGCTAAGAGATTATCATCACAACTGTCAATTCAAACCATGTTCTAGCTCATGCAGTATTCAAGCTATTCAGATCTGCACTACTAGTCCGAACAACAGTTTACAGAGCTCCAGCTTTAGACTGTGTGTTAGGTTTCTTTAACAAATGGATTCCTACAGAAACACAGAGTTCAAATTCAAATCAAATTTAATTGGAGAAATATCCTAAAAAGGCCTCATCCTGAATCTAGACTCTTACTCCCCTTTCTTGCCTCTAGTCTTCCTATGGCCTTTCTCATCAGAATCACACTGCCTACTGCAGGCTCTCACAGGTCTCCAGCCTGACTTCGCCCCAGAAAAAATGTATTAACATAATGAACTCTGACCCCAAGAATATTCCCACTGGAACACATTTCATACAGGAACTTGCCCCCTGCCACAGCAGCTGGAAATTTCAGACCAGAAAATGAAATAAATTTTCAAGTAAACTAATGTGCAATTAACCTTTATAAAAGCTTATCAAGATATGCATCAGGCTTCCAACACTCACCATTGTCTTCAAATCAAAATTTGAAGATCAGAGATCAGCAATTGTTTTAGCTACTGTGCATGATACTGGAGTTATCTATTAAATTTTCCCACATGATATAGGAGGTCAGGCAGTAGGAGTCCTAAAATGAACATACAAGATTATCAGCCTGTAATAATCAAAAGAGCTACAGTATGCAGCATTGTTTTACAGATTTCCAAGGGAGAAGACTGCCATGTGTGTTTTGGCTACTTAGAACTCTATGACATTTTCAAACAGAAGGACAAAGTTTTGTTGCTATTGTCAATACTCTTTGGACAAATTACACCCAAGATTTCCTTAAGGAAAAAGCAACAAACATATAGGACTAGAGTCTGGATAGATTACTAACAAGACATACACAGGATACGAAGTACAGCACCCACAATGAAAGCAGAAGGACCCCGAGGTAGCTAGAATTCACATGAAATAATGAAATGTATCATCTCTTTGAAGATCCCAGCAATACCATTCAGACAGGAAAAAAATAAGTAACTTTTATTCTCCTGTGTGTAATCACATTGTTTTACTTGAACAGTAGTCCTAACATTTTAGGTCATGACATTTTATCCAAACTATGACTCAGTTAAATTAATGTTTTTAATAGATACAATCTAATTCAACATACTATACGTTTTGATACTAAAACCAAACTAGACAAGTTTGGAAACAAAACCCAGACTAGAAACACCATACATACACGTGAGGACAGAATAAAAGCCTCAAACCAACTCACAGCACACGCTCCCCAGGGAGTCGTGCTGCCAGATCACGCTCTGCTCACCATGAGACATGTCACAGGCAGCCATTTTAGGCAGCATGTGACTCGCAGGCTGACAGGAGGCTCCCACAGCAACAACCATCTCAAACAGCAGCATGGGGAAGGCAGTGCATGACCCCTATCCTTGGGGCACACAGCTCTCTGGGAGCAGACAGGCAAGTGTGAAAGAGCTGCCAAACGNGAAGGCAGTGCATGACCCCTATCCCTGGGGCACACAGTGTGAAGGAGCTGCCAAACACCAACGGGGACATTTCTTCTAACTGCCCCTTCCCACCTTTTCCAGGCCATCCTACCCCTCAGCCTTCCCCATTTCCTCAATGCCTGCTCCAGGTTGGAGCTGGTCCTGCCTCCATTGGGCCTAACCAGGCCACAGAGACACCCCTCAACACTCCCTCTGGCTTTGCCAGTGATTGCCTTAGACCACTGTTTTTCAGTTTCCTGTGTTATGAAACGCTCATCTCCACAATACCTGTGTGTTTCTGTGCCTTTTCTAAGGCAACATGGTGGCTCCAGCACAGCTTTGGGGCCGCAGTCAGCAGGGTGAGGAGAGAGCTGGCATGGCTTGAGCCCAAGGAGGTACACACAGCAGCAATAAAGCCAGAAACAAAAATAAGCAAAAGAGAATGTTGTGAAAAGCAAGCTTTTATTGCAATATTCACCAATCTTTTTCAGCCAGTCACCAAATTCTGCAAAGTCAAAATTAGTACTGGAAAAACTCATCAGCAATCTCCAGAATCTGTCTGTTTAAACAACCAGTTTTGTAGTTTGTTGGGTTTTTTTGTGGGGTGTTTTGTTCTGGGGTTTGGTTTTTTGTTTTGTTCTTTTTTTGTTGTTACTTGGAATGATGTCAAGGAACATCCCTCACTGGTACAGAGCCATACCAGCACAGCACAAACAGAGCTGGCACGTGGTGCCTGTCTCCACAACTGCTAATCTATGCCAAGAGGTGGGACAGAGCAAAGAGTAAGGCAAAAAGGGATAATTGATTTGGACAAATAAATAATTCTGAGCAGATCATGATGTTTCTTAATCAGTCTGTGTTGATAAAAATATGCTGAACTGTTCAGTCTGCTGTTCAAGCTGGGCAGCTGCTGAGTCAGCTCTTACTGCAAATTTTAAAAGGCGATGCATCTTCAGGGTAAATTTGCCAATTTAGAAACCAGTAAAGTCATTGCACAATTGGCTTGTGAGATTAACCCTGTTTATAATCTGTGATGGCTTAATCACCAAAGCATTTAAACACATATTTACTCTGTTGTATTTTTTAAAATGAGTTTGATAGGCCATTTACTCATTTTCTTCTTTAAATTTCTGCTTCCCTAAAATAAGCCAGAAATTTGGTACCTGATACAAAGCAAACTCGATGTCTGAAACAAAACAGGGGTACTATGTTCTCCAATAAACCATCTGATGGGATTCCTGTAAGCTTCATAAGGCCTAAACTCGAAGAGGAGGTGGATTAATAGCAAATGCAGCTCACTTCAGTAAGATCAATAGGCAAAGGCAATGCAGAATACAATTATCTCTTTTCCCTAACTTAACAATATTCCAGTAAATTAATATACTTAAATATTCCAGTACAATTGTCACAATCAATTCCTTTCTTTCTGCTTCCATATTAAAAATTCTACATTCACATGGCACTATGATTTGACCTTAGTCTCATACAATAGTTCAAAATCACTGCAATACCAGTGAAGAAAAGCTCCATATACACGGTCTTCCTTATGTTATATAGTTTAACTTCTAAATAGTTCCATACCCAACATCTCCATTCAGTTGAACGACCAACATACAAGCAAGGCCCCAGCATCACAAGCAGAACAGAACCAGCCAAGATCAGATCTCAGGAAGGAAGACCAGAAATTGCTGCTGGATAATTTGAGTCAGGAAGGTTCCAGACCTGCAAGTGTTCCCACTGTTTCATTCCTGTAAAGCACATATCAACAGTCATTTTGAAGGATCTGTCTCCCACCTGCTTAGCTCAACTTTATTTAAGAGCTGGATGAGACCCTGAGCATTGCAAAGCCATGGGCAACAGAGTGATGATCTTCAAAGACCCTAGAATTTCACCTGTCTCTACATTTAGACTTATTTGGTTAAAATCTAGTACTGCTTATTCTAATAAATGGAAAGTTCTCCAGTTTCCTAGCCAAATGCAAACTCCAGAAATTTTACTGCACCTTTTAGGCTCTTTCCCAGCGTAATGTTGATACTATCTACAGATTGTTGGTACCAAAGAGCATTATTAAACAGTTTTTTGTAGTCTACTCCTTGAAGTCACCTCATTTCAGTGAGAAATGAAATTATCTCCCCACCACCACCAGAAAAGAATAAACAAACAAAACTTACAGCATTTTACCAAAGGTAAAATTATATACATAACCTCAGGCAAAAACTGAAGACTAATGAAACAATTTTAGAAATATTGCTATTAAGACTGGGAACATTTGCAGGGCTGACAGGATTTCAGATTGGTTTTGAAACAGAAAGAGGAGACTTGGATATTGTTCTAAAAGGAAGAGTCACTGCAAGAAAGTAGTTGATGGAAGAAGTAGAGAAGGCAAAAGGAACATATGCCTTTTGGATTTACAGATTTTACTTTCCCCATACAGTCCATAAACACTCTGGTAGACCCTCTATACTAGTGGAATGAGATCGATTTTCTTTTATGTTAGAGAACTGCATTTAGTGTGTATTTTAAATAGTAATTGACTTTGAGATCATTTAGGCAAATGAACTAAGTTTTAATAAAGAATGCAATATCTTCAAGCAAGAGGCCACAGAAATGATGGCCTGACATGGGCAGTAAGTATGCACACCAGAGATAGCAGCTGCTCTTGTAGAAGGCAAATTGATTCTCTGCTTCCGTGAAGCCTAACAAATGGTGTTCTACCACATGCTTTGTTCCCAAATCACTCTCAAACTAACTACCATGTTTGTCAGATTTACTTGCTCCCTTAAATAAAAAACAAAACAAAACCCAATAAACTAAATCAGATGTTTATCTCTCAACCTCAGTATCATCTTATCAGACCTCTGAAAGCACAGCAGCTGGTAGATACTGTGCTAGGAAGCTTCCCTTCATCCCCATTGTCACAGAAGCAGTTTCTAAAGATATTGTCAAGCTTAATGTGATGATTAGAAATGATTGACTGGCTTTCTGCCATTGTAAAATTTACTTGCTCCTGATTTATTACTTACACAACCTTATACGTATAATCAGGGTAGGCAGATCCAGTACAGGATTGACAAAACATCATTTCTTTCCTATTTGCTGAGCTAGCTTTTTTGGTAAGAACTATCCCACTAATGTATGGCTGAAGCATGCTGGCATAAGTTCCTGCTTGCCTCCTCACGTGCTGTGTAGATGCTTGCTACATTTAAAGTAGATTACTGTCCACAGGAAAAGTAATTCATTTGGATCCAGTAGAACACACAGATACACAGCACACTATGCACAGCACACTTGTCAGAGAGATTAATGTATATCTTGGTAATAAGATTCACCTCCACTCAAGGGTTAAGCTCTTGCTCACCCTCGCTGCAGGGTGAAAAAGCCGCAAGCAGATCACACCCACAACAGCTCCCTGTGCCAAGACCAGCAAACACTAAAAGAAGCACACAACCCAGACAAAACCAGTTAGTCCCTGGAGTAAACCCATTAGCTCTCTCTGCCAAGGCTTAGGCAACATCTCTAAGCTGCTGTCAGGACTTCTCATAGGTAAAACTAAGGAGAGGAGACAGTGACAAACATCCCTCGCGTGAGCCCCAGGGGAGTGGGAGAAGGGCCCAGGCAGACACCAACTGGTGAACCCAAGGAACTGGGGTGCCCAGGCCAATGTGCTACCAGTGCTCTGTAAAACTTGGGGATATCTCCAAGGACCTCACCCCAAAACATTAAATACATAAACGTGCCTCTCACAACAGCAAACACCATCTTACCTGCAGCTCTATATTCCAGTTTACCTAACTTATTATTCTGAAGTAACCAAAGACAAGTTGCTCTAGAGCAAGGCAGAAGAACCCTTCCTCCAGGCAGCCACCACAGGAAAAGCTGCTTAACTAGGCAGGTTGAATTTAAACCTCCTCTCCCAAAAAAAAAAAAAAAGCCTCTCATAGAAATCAGTTACACAGGTGCAACTGTGACAAAGGTATTAACCCTTCCTCTAGCACAGCTGACATGCAAGCACAATTTACCAACTTGGCCTCCTCCCCTCAAACCCCACATGGCATAAACCAGTCTCTAAATGGTAACCATATTTGAAAAAGTTGTTATTTCCCAGGTATGAATTCAGGCACCCACAGCATAATTTCACCTCTTGCATTTAACTCAAAACATGTCTCAAGCCGCCTGATTAGATGGTCCCAAAAGTTGCTAAGCCAGTCTTGGATCAAAAGTCATTTTCTCAGCAAGATGTATTTTAAGTGAATGTGTTAAATGGGATTAAAGAGACTAAAACATAGCCAAATACAGTTTGTAGGTGTTCCTTACCTTTTCAAGAGGTTTGATTTCTGTAAGCACCTAGGGATGCCAAACTGCTGGGCTTTAACAGCAATTAGAGCTGAGTTTCTGCAGTTTGTTATTCCTTATAACATGCATAAGTTTATCTAATGTAAAATTAAAAAATAGTGAACTGAAAATTCCCCCTAGCAGGAGCTGTTAAAATAAAATAGCCTTTAAAAAGCAACAATGGACACCTGAAAATTAACTTCTATTCAGTAAGGGTGATAAAAGACAGCGATGTTCAGGTCATGTGTTGATTATACATGCTTTTGTGGGCTGTCACCTGCAGTAGCATAAACTGCTGCAGGCCAGGCTGTCCTCAGTTACACCTGTGCAAATCCTGCTGAAAACTAATAGATTTGGACAAGTTTATCCAAAGATGTCTTTTAAGAAAGAAATAAATGGGGGCAAACTATTTAAATGATGGTGTAATTTAGCCTGTGGTGCTCTCACTGAGAGCAGTAGGGTTGGAAAGGAATGTATCCACCTTGGCTGTCAGATTCCACAGGATGTTTACAGGGCTAATGGGCATCAAGGAAAGTTTTTTTATACTTAAGCAGAGTGCACCTGATAAAGCTCCATCACAAAATAAAGTCTCATTGATACCTTCTTTACAGACTTAGCATAATTGGGTTTTAGTTAAGCCTGAGATTTTTTTCTCAAGAGACCTGCTTCTGGAAGGCAAAGACACACTCTTGTGCAGTCTGACGCTGTTAATAGTGACACACCATACTCAGCCCTTTCCAGAAATTACTTGTCTTCAGCTCATAAATATTAAAAAATTGTTCATGCTACAAACAGTTACAGTTATCTATATTAAAAGTTTTAAAAAATAATTATCTTCTTAAAAGATGACACCACCAGATTCAAAGTAAAGCAATAAGACAACTATGGTTTCTGTTCATCATGGATACACTACTTGTAGCGAACAACAAAAAGAAGGTAACCAAGATCATTCCATCATCTATAATCAAGGAAGCCATGGCATTCCTGAGGGATTGCTCTTACTAGGGAGAAACGTGACACTTGGATTAAGGTAAATCAGTACAGGGCTAATTAAATAAAATGGTGGCTCGTATTGATTTGGTGCTGGAGAGCTGAGATTAAGAACACCCTAGTGCTTAATCTACCAGCACTTGAAGATGAACTAAGTAACATTAACATTTCTGTGAGCATAAATTCTGTAAGGGGAACTCGTGGTAAATTGGCCTTTACATCAAAGTATAGTAACTATGCTAATGTCCTTCCAGGAAAAAAAAAAAACAAACGAAACAAGAAACCAACACAAAACCCTACAAACTTTCTCCAGCTTTTTGATTATTTTTTTTGGCCTTCATATTCCATATTCAGTGAGCTAACTCATCTAACTTACAACTTGTATTTGCCATTGGCAAATCAACAGAAATTATGAACTCCAAAAGAGGTGAGGAGTTGCAGTTGGAGACAGTAATCTCTGGCATCTAGAGAGAGGATATAAACCACAGTCTCACCCTACCATTTTTGCTCATTGCTTTAAAAGCACGGGGCCTACAGAGCAAGTTTTTTAGTCCTGTCCTGGCTTGTGGAATAGCATTTACTCCACACTCTGTTTGGAAGTGTGCCCAGAAGGAGTTTGCATGTGAACTGCCTCAGGAGATGAGCAGGTCTTTGCCAAGACCTTCTTTTCCCTTCTTTTCTCTAAAGAAAGCCAAGCTCTTCTGTCAGTCTCTTGCACACGGAGCAGACAGTACCTCTTACAGACAGCATATTCAAAGCTGTCCATGATAAGCCCTATTTTTAGTTTTTTATAACTTTGCCAATGTTGACCATTCCTAGGAATTTCCTGTGCTGCTGAGTGCTTCCCTCAGGCTGAAAGATTTTGGAAAGCATCAGCTTAAAAAGATGAGCCAATTTCAAAAAAGATGCAAGTGAATAATAATTTACTATTCAAAAAGAAGTCATTTAAAATTTTTTAACACCTTCAGACTAGAGAGTAAGAAATTGCAGTTTGGCAGAGGGAAAGTATCACTGCAGTGTCATGGTGTGAAAACCCTCCCAAATTTGGTTAAGATATAAGCCTCCAAAATTTCAGTTCCCACGTGAACAGTGGAGTTTCTTGGTACAATGTGACAGTGAAAGGCTTTGATTATGCAATTTCTGGCTTTGACTAAAGAAACTTTTTTTTTTCTGTAATTGCACAACTGCCATGAGTAATTTGATGCTGTGCTTGAGAGACAAGAAAAGAGAAACTCCTATGTTTTCTGTAACTCTGGCACTGAAGAAAAGGGAGAGCTGTGTAATTCAGAAGAGCTGGGAAGAATTAGGAAAGACAGCAAGTTAGAAATGCTTGACAGAGACAGGGAGAGGTGAAAAGTATAGCAAGAAAAAATGGAAGAAAATAGAAAAATAGACAAGGATTTGGAAGGAATGAAACAAGGGAGGGGGGAACAGGCTGGAGACAGGGTTTGTAGAAGCAGAGAAAGCTCTCGCAGGGAAGGTGGTGATGAGGACAGTTCAGGCGACTGTCATCAGAACAGATGATGTCAACGACACATAAATGTGCCAATACATGCAGTTTAATGGACTTTTGTTATTTCTGTGAGGATCTGTGATGCTTTCAACCTTTCTCTTCTGGCACAGTTGGCAAGATTTGGGCCCAGTCCAATTTGTCTAAAGCCTTTCACTGTGTTCAGCCTCACCTGCAGGAAACCTTTTGCCTAACTCTCAGTTCTAAAAGGTAGAGTATTTTGTGGGGTTTGTAAGGATTATAAAACCAGGCAGTCCAGTAAGGGGCATGAAATTGCATAATACCAATCTTCAGTTCTCTTGTTACATCTACATGAGAACAGAGAAACTGAAGCCTGCCGAGAAACCAAGTGCTGGTGAATATGGGCATAGCCTGCTAGGCTGGAGCACAGTTGTTAGTTATTAAATGAAACAAAAGTATGTTCTGTAACTTACAGAAGTGGTTGACTCAGGTACACACCACCTAGGAAGGGCTGTTTTCCTTTCCTGTGCAGTAATGGAAGGCTTTCCACCTTCATTTTCTAATCAGAGATCAGAGGCAAGGAAATGCAGAAGATAATTTATTAACTCATGAGTTATATATGGCAAGTGATTACTTTTTATAGTACAACTGAGAGGTGGGACTAGATGATCTTTCTGAGGTCCCTTCCAACCCCTAATATTCTGTCATTCTGTGAGAGGAATGGAAGGGTAAAATTTGCCAGTTGCAGTTATCAGGGCAATGCAGACTTCACTAGACCCATAATGTAATTAAGAAGATGTCTCTGATCAATGCAAGTTGTGCTCTTGCTTTTGAACATGTCCCGAGGAAAGGCTCAGTCAGCGATTTGCTACTGTAAAACTGAAGCCCTCAACCTTTGAAGTTATTAAAGATTTCAGAGCATTTTTTTTACAATGAAAAAAATCAAAGTTTAGCTAAGTCTCTAAGTATGTTACATTTGAAGTAAGCATTTCCTCTAAAATTTTAACTTGGTACTTTACTTGCAGTTCTAAAGCATTTTGTGATGTTACTTTACACAGTAAGCAGTAACAGCATCACATCATAGCATTTAGAGGTTCCTGTCAACATAGTGCAGTCTACATAGAGGAGAACATTTCATGAGGCACAAATTTACTCCATTGAGCTGCCTGCAGAATCAGATAATACCTGTGATTATTTCAGAGACATCTGGGTCTACCCTACCCTTAAGGAAAGGATGCCTGTGATATTAGGTAGGCTACAAAGTCTAAAGATAACTGCAGTGCAGCCACAAGCAGTGATACTGTCAGCCTCTGCTAAACATAAATGTTTGCTCTTGTGTCCTAGGTCTGAAAGTGGAGCATTAGAGGAGCTGTATCCTCTGGCCTGGGCCTAAGAAGAGACCCTAGAGAGTACCATGCTTTAATTACAAGTCCATCTCTGAAGTTTGCAAGATAATGTTCCATAAGATTTGCCTTCTCAGTGTCCTTATGGATGATAGATACAGAAGAGGCAAAAGGCTTGCATTTCTGTTGCTTGATTATGGATGAAAATCAGATACATCTTAGATTAAATTACAAATTTAAATTACAAATTCTGTGCTCAGATTCTGTGGGAGTAAAACCTCCAGATTTTCCCAGCCAAAACGCTCTCAAACTATGGGTAGGCTTTCATTGCTTTGCCATCCCTCAAGTGGAAAAGCCCACAGAGGCAACTGGGGACTCTGGGCACTCAGGACACACTGCAGTGTTTTCTTTGATGTTAATAAAGACTTGGATGGGTTATTTTCTCATACCTTGTAAATTTGTAATCCAAGCCATTTACCATTCATCACAGCACTTCCAGCAGCCATCAGTCAACTGCTGTTCAGTTGCTAAAGAAATAAATGATCGATATTTTAACAGGATCCTTTAAGATTAATTTCAGATTCTGCATGTCTGAAACAGAAGGCTTATGTGAAGCTTTAAACTTACTTTTAATGACCTTGGCCAGGTAGTTTATTGTGACAACAGTAAAGCATACTATACACATCTGACAGGATGGGACCAGAGCTGGTTGCTTTTTTTTTACTGCTCCATGTTTAGTTCCAAATTTACTAAATGTGATCTTCTCTCATTTTCCCTTCCTCAAAGGGAAGAAAAAAGATAAAAGAGAAATCGGCATAAAAGTAGTTCTGTTCCTTGCCTCTGATGTCTAATGACTGGTCTTCTCTAGTGGAGCTGGTTTGCTTTCACTCCCCAGTAACTGCTGTGTTTACCCACCGTGGCTGATGCATGCTAACAGGTAACATCAGGACTCTGTACAGAGTACAACCCTTCTAACCAGCCTTTGGAGTAGACAAGCTGCCACTCGTGGGTAGCTGGGGGCTGCAGTGCAGTTCCTAGTGCTTGCTTATTTTTCAGATTATACCTTTCAGATGGTGGCAAGAGTCTCTGATTGGTCAGGTTTTGCAGTGAATGACTGTGATTTCAATGACTGAACACAATAAAATCAGTGTATATCATTTCATGCCTTCACTGAGAACCTGACATTGTATGTGTGCAGCATCTTTGTGAACTATGTGCCTTGACTGCTCAGTGTACTAGGTACACACAGGTGAGCCTGGATACTGAAGAGTCAGGCTTCCATTGTAAGAGAGCTTTTCCTGAGAACAAAGCAACTTCAGAAAGCTTAAATACAAACTGTGCTGACTAATAATAGAGTGTTCTTGACATACAAAGCATTTTAATGCTATAGTCTTTAATGTTGTCTGAGTCATTAATTTGACTGTAATGAATTCCCTACACTGCCTGGAAGCAAAGATCTTTTACTTCCATAGTTCCACAATGGAAGATAAGGACAATTAAACGGCATCTCATAAATTATGGGTGTAAGACAATATACAAAATTCCTAGAATATGCCCAAAAACAACTTCCAGAAGGGAGCTGCATTTATCTTGGCTGTTTGACAGCCTTTGTTCCTCATTCCACAGTTTTAAACACTAAATTGCTTTTACATAGGCTAATTATTTAACTTTAAACTTTATGCCCAAGAGACTTTGGGGAATATCTGGTAACACAGAAATAGAGTTTCCACAAATGGTGGCATTTTATTACATGCTCTGGCTTCACAGGTTCCATATTTTCAGCACTCAGCCAACAAAGCACTTCAAGAAACCTTCAAATGCCACTCCAGATGCAGAGGTAACATTGAGGTTTTTGCTTGCTTCTTAAAGTTGATATTGTTTTTCCTCGGGACATTTCCCAAGGCAAGTTAAAATTCAGATTTACAAAACTTCCAAGTTGTGCTGACGTTGTAGACACTTTTACCACCACCAGTTTCATGAGCCCAAGCTAATGTGGAGAAAAAACAATTTATTCTGCTTCGTATATCAGCCAACAAGGTTTATATCATGGCACTAACATCTTTCTTGTTCATATGTTTTTGCAGTTTTTTTCCAAGACCTTTCGAAACAGACAATTCATGTTTTGGGTGGGTTTTAAGTCTATTGTTTTATACTACATACACTCCAGAGTCACCACTGACTACTCACAGCTAAGGCAGGAGTCCTAGTTTGACTGAAGTTTGCATATTGTAGTTACTGATAATCTAAAAGATACTCTAGGATGAGAATTTCTTTTTCTGAGTAGCAGTTGTGAAGGCATCTCTATGACTTCATGACTAAATACCCTTGTTAAAATGAAACAGGCACTTACCTAGGAACCCAGTTGTGAGTGTAGAGCCAGCTTCAGTCCCCAGCCCACAGTCACACTGGTCATGCAGGAAAGCACTTGCATGATTTTAAAAGCCCAGTAGGTTCTTTAACTGATCTTTAGGTATGTAAATGGATTAAAGATCTGGCTTTAAGTTATAAGTGATAGGGAGTTTTGGTTTATAAGCTTGGTTCCTGCTGTAGCTTCCAAATAACTTACCTCCTTCCTCTCTGACATGGTAGAGAAACACCAAACAACAGCTTTCTTGCAGCATACTCAGGATCATATGGAGCACTGTGAGAGCCAGCTTAAATCAGTGTAAGGCATTTCATTGAGTTCAACAGGTTTTGGATCTGGCCACAAGAGACAAAAAAAACTCTGTTGGTTACTTTTAACAGTGGCACTTTTCATCTATTTAATTATTCCTCACAATAGCCTTTAAAAAGATTTATTTTCCAGACAATGCATAGATAAATTATACTGATATAGCCTACCATGACACCATTATTCCCTAGGAAAATGGTCATGGTTTTTGTTATATTTTCCAGATGTTTAATGCAACTAATCCTCCATTTACCCTGAGCAGAGAAACTTATGTATATGATCATTTCCAGCAAAGATCAAAGGAGAATTTAATTTCATGGCTTATCAATAAGAAAATCTTTCATTTTCCCAAGCAATGTTTATATTCATAGGCTGGAAACTGAGATAAACTCCCACAGAAGAATAAAAAGGCATTAACCCTCCTTTGCAGGCTGCTGTCAGCACACAGTCTGAAGGAGAGCAGTTCCTGCCAGACTGTTTGCTCCTTGACTAGATGGTGGGCAGACAAGGACAGTTTTAGTGCTGCTCCTTCTGCACCAACGTGCCAGTTCACACAGTGAAGTCCTCCAACAAATAAAAGGGGAACAAGAGCTTAAGGGTGACTTAGCTTGAAGGAGGCACTCCAGACCCTGTGCTCTGTTGCAAGCAACATCTCTGCTGTTCTTCCATTTGCCCTCCTGAAAAATGAGACTATATTTACCTTATGCAATATATAGGGATTTTATGATAAAAAGCACAGAAAGCATCAATATCATAAGCTGCTGAGTAGTTCTGACATGTAATTTGCTATTCAGGAGCTGTTTTACTAGGGTATAGGTACAGTATGTGACATAACAGAGGAATCCACATTAAGATGTCCTGAACCTGAATTTATTAACAAATTCAGAGAATAATTAGTTACTAGCCAAGGTTATGCCTCCAAGAATGAGTAATTATGACTGGCAGGACTGCTCTGATTAAGTGAATGTCCATCCTGAAAGTGAAGGAGCTGTGAGAAATAAGGAATGCGCAGAATCCCAGAGAGAATGACGCACATTCATCTTGTCTATACTTGCAGAATCATCAGCCTAGAGTAAGGAAAGACATATGACTGCAGTTCTCTAATAAAAGCCTGCATTATTTGAGAATGAGATTCATTATGTTGATAAGGATTTTAAACTATTCATTTTGGCTAACTTGGAACAGTCAGACTCAGAGAAGTAGAACTGCTTTGTAGTCATTTTTTAGCATAAAAGGCAAGTACTGAGACAGGATGATCCCTGATTGGTAACACTGCAAAACAGGTAAGCACCTGCTTAATTATAAGCATGTGATTGGTCCCAGACCTCTTCAGTGAAACACGTAGGGTTGTGTTTATGACTCCAGTGCAACTCATGGTTCATTTCTCAGACGAGCAGAGATAGCTTCAAGAGCCCACTTCAAGGAAAGAAATCTCCAATAAAATGATTTTAAACTCACTTCCAACCTAGAGAAAAAGTCTGATGGGAAGATACATCTCTTCTGCTTCCAAAACAGATGAGAGAGAGAGAGTGAGAGAGATGTGTTGAGGTCTCCTGGCGTTCAAGACTTTCCAGGAGGAGGTAATACCTATAAAAGTTTTCCGATAAGATGAGGAGCATGAATTCCAAATTCTCCAAATCACCTAGATCATTATAGAGAAAAGATATATATATATACACACACATACCTGAACTCACCACAGAGCTCTTTTATTGGAAGAAGAAGGCTTGGTTGCAGTAGAATACTGTGCCAAAAACGTAGAAAAGGAACGTGGGTTTTCTCCCATCTGGGGTTTAGTCTCATTTGTTTTACAACTATAACATCTCCAAAAGGTGAATTTTACTCCAAAGCCATGTGTAATTTATATGACTTTAAAAAATTTACAAAACAGATCACTGACACTCTGACTCAGTAAAGCACCAAAACAGGTGACTGAATGCCACTGTGAAGAGATGGCTGGGCACATGAGCAGGCAGTGCCATGGAGACGTAACTTCTATCAAAGCCACGTACTCCTCTGCAGCCCCATATTGTATCCTCTGTTGCATCAGCATTTTGCTTTTCATTTACAACAATTTCAGCAAAGTATTTTATTTAGAATGAGATCACTGAGACAACAAGGCTCACCAAAACCAGCAGACTGATGTGCATTACCAAAACCAGGCACATGCAGGACAACCTGGGACAGCCCTTTATGGGCAGAGGAACCCTGACAATTTTTCTTTATGAAGGAGTCCAATTGGGAAAGAGAAGTCAGGAAATGAGAAAAGCAAGAGCTACAGGATACTGGTGCTGTGGTCCATAGGGTAAACTGGTAGATTGAGTTATGGGGAAGGACCTAGAATGGAGCTTCCAGTACCTAGTATTTTAACTAACAGTCTAGAACACCAGAAAAAGTTGTGCTGACAACCATTTTCACATAATACTTTTCTAAATTTCTTACTCTACCCCAACCCATCAACATATAACTGTGGCCTATCTTGTCAAGGCTTAGAAGGAAATACACAGAGAAGGAGCAGCTGAAGAGGCAACAGTGAAAGAGTAAACATAAGTAAGACAAATGCAATGTGACAGGCATGTTTCGGAGGCGCTTTTTTTTTCCCCCTCCTCCTAAATATAACTGCAATATCCTGGGGTACAGTACTGATCTGATTTTGACCCACTAGTGTTTATCATATAGGCATCAATGTCACTCAGCCTTCATTCTGATTTCATTAGTTGTTACAACAACTCCATGTTACAGTCTTCTCACCCTTCACTTCAGGTTTCTGGTAATCTCTATCAAAACTGGCAACCTCTCACTGCTAGTGAATTCCAATGAACATAAGGGAATTTAGCAATTAGGAAGAGCCAAAGGCAGCAATATCTGAACTTCTCTGCCCTGTCTCTTACATTAATGTAGGCAAACATGAGGTCTAACAATTCCCTGTGTCTTGTTTTCAAAAATCTTACTTTAGGAAGACATTTGCCAAGACTACTTCTTCCTTCAAACACCATGGATGTAACCAGGCCTCTTATCTTTCCTGCAAGGGCGTCCCACTGAACCACATTCTGGAGGACATTGACACTTCTCCTTGACACAGAAGGAAAGCAGAAGCCCTATCCTGCAGATAGGCCACATAGCTGAGTTTTGCCAGGGAAGAAAACATGACAAGGGCAACTACAAGAAGACCAATTCTTCAGGGTGTAAATTTTACAGGATAAGTCAATTAGTCCCAAAGGAAAATGCAACACCTGTAGAAATTACTGTCTGCTGTGTGCATCAGTATTTCACAGAGGCTTAAAAATTTACAGTCAGAAATGTTTTCCTATCTATCATTTCAAAATACAGGGACACACAAAGTGAGACAGCTCCCAGCCAGCACCAGCTATACAGTTTTCAATAGTAAACTGAGCTCTCACTTAAACACTAGTCACAACCCCACCTTCCCTCTTGCTTAAAAAGTTACTTTTAAACAAAAACATACCTGTGGCCTTTGCAATGTGCCTTTCCAACCCTTCCTAAACATCTGTTTTCACTCCTTCACTATTTAGGTGGGTTTGCTTCAGAAAGCTTTAGATTTACATTTCTCAGCAAACTTGCTGAGAGTGCACTCGATCCCACTGTCCATGCTGCTGACAGAGATGTTAAACAGTACTGGTCTTGATACTGAGGAACACCACTCATCACTGGTCTCCCCTTGGACATCGAGCCATTGACTGCAACTCTTTGGGGGTGGCCATCCAGCCAATCTCTTACCCACCTGAGCAGTCCACCCATGGGCAGATGGATCTCTCTCCAGTTTAGAGACAAGGGTATTGTGCAGGACAGTGCTGTGTGCTTTGCACAACTCCAGTTAGATACCTGTTCAACATAAATGGAATGATACAACTTGCCAATCATGTAGAATCTTCTCAGAACCTGCTAAGGGGTTTACTCTGTGTCAGTGTTTCTGCCATATGCCTGTAGCAATTTTTCAGTACTAGAAGTCCTGAACTGAAGTTTATGTGATTAAAACACAGCCCAACTCTGTAATCTACAGAGAATCCAGACAGCTTCGCAGTCTGAAAATCAGTTGACAAATCTAGGAATTATCATAAACCAAATGTGTAAGGTGGTAGTGGAGGCAGTGGAATGCAACAGAGTTTAAGAATCATAAAAGGCTCAAATATACAAAATTTATCAACTGCTTCAAAGTCCCTCTGGGTACCTTAGTGAATTAAAGCAGAGCACTGGGTCCAAGTAGCGACAGAGGAACATCTCGCCCCGCTGCATCTCAGCCATGGGCAGAAGCACACACATACAAATTTCTCTACACCGCTGAGGTAGTGAGTACCTCACCAACTCACACCACCACACATCATGAGACACATCACTCCACCTTCCCTCTACACTTCAAAAAACCCTCTAAATCCATCGGGATCCACTGAAGTTACTCACATCTAACACCTCACCTTCCTAAAGCCTGCTGCTCCCTTTTAAGATTCAACAGGACGTGGCAGCATTGCCAAGAGGAATCAACCTATATGAGCATGCAGCTTTAAATTAAGTAAGGGCATCTAAACCTCATTATATGTGGTACCCTGGAAGGCTCAGCTGAATGAACAGTTTACAATAATAGCTCAGCACAATAATTACACCAGTCCCAGATCCGTTGTTTTGAATTTCATCCATAACCTTCAGTTTGTGTTTCACACACACAGATACATTGTAGGAGTGTCATTTCAGTTCTGCTTTGCATGTAATTTTGTTTAGCATTCTCAATTCCAGCTACCACTTGTACTACATCACATCTTTGTGACAGCTTTCTCTCAAGCTAATGTTTCTTGGCAATGCACAGTAGATTAAGATCATTCTTATTAATATTTCACCACCCTAGCTCTATTGCAATACAGCTCTGCAATTTCATCTGCCTCTCAACACTGCTGTGTTTTTTCTGAGCTCAAAAATCAACCTGAACTGATTAAACTACTTTAAAAATTGCTTATTTAAAAAAAACAACCTTCAATTATGTCGTATTTTAGAAAAAGGTAAACTTTTCTCGTGGTCAGAGTAAAATACTGCAGTTCCTAGAACAAACTCTTTTCGGATAAAGCTCTTCTATTTCAATTAAAATATGAACTTTCATTGCTTTTCATTTGCTTCATCACCTATTTCAGACACAAAATACACACTTCACTTTTTAAACAATCCAGCAACTTCTTTGTTTCTAAAACTGTTAGTCTAACACTTCAGTATGTTCTGACCTACTAATTTTACACTCTAAACATTAAGCCACTCATTTAGCATACAAAAAGCATCCAGATATAAGTTGAAAAAGGTTTAATCAATCACATTTTTATAATCCAGGAAAACCAAGGGTAGTTTGATAGACTGTAGAGGACTCAGGTTGTCTGTTACTGCAAAGCAGCACCTCTGCAAAGCCGTGCTGCAGACGTTGAATGCGTGAGTCACTTAATAATAGATAGCTAGCTATTTATCTTCCATGGCAAGTAATGAGGAATTTACCCAGCTGGAGTAGGAAATTCAATAATTCACTGCCAGTGCAGTACCCTGGATCCACAGCAGGGCACTGGCTGATATCAGGGGTGCCCATGAAGCACTCACTGTTAGGCATGTCAAATTGTAGCCGTGGTCTCTACTGTAGACATTGAGAGGTTTGTGCTGCTTTGTGAAGCTTGGCTTCAAGGCAGGATCTGATACAGCCCAGATGAGTTCCTGATGTCCAAGGTGCTGCTGTACCTCTCAGACAGTATACTGAGAGGTTTGTGCTGCTTTGTGGAGCTAACTAGCATGGTGGTGGTGGCTCTGCTGGAAAAGAGACTCCACATCTGAGCTGTCATTCATTGTTCCAAAATGCACAGGCACAGATCACAGCCTTGGCTGTTACAATCCTAGGCTTGGCTTCAAGGCAGGATCAGATACAGCCCAAATGAGTTCCTGACGTCCAAGGTGCTGCTGGACCTCTCAGTATACACGGTACCTCCTCGAACGCCGAGCCCCTGTGCTTAGCCTGTCAGCATGTGTTTGGTAAGCACGGTGGCATCTCTTCCTTCTATGACTTACTAACTTCTCTCCATGTTCTCTTCTTAGTCAGCGTTCGGTCAGCTCGCTACAAGCCTCAAGACAGGGCATATGTTCATCTTCGGGATGAAATTGGACAAGACAGCAACTCAGAGGGAATTTATGTAGAGTCTGAGCAGAGCGAGTGACCATGAACACATTCAGTGGGTGTTTCATAACACGTACAAGCGACCTGCAGTTTTCCAGGGTGACATTTTTGACCTAAGCCCTGTCAGATCTGCTACCTGCCGAGCACAGCAGCTGCCTCCGGCCCCCAAATGCAATGTGGCAGCTGAAATCAGCTAATGCCCTAAGGCCAGCCTTACCCTGAAAAAAGGAAGAAGCTACTTCAGCACCTTTGCTATACATACTCCTGCCTTGCTGACTTGGAACTGCCAGCTGTCTGGCCCTGGGACATGCTGGGAGGCTTTCTGGCATTGTGTTTCCAAAGCGTGGATGGGCAGCCATGCAGCAGAGACAGTGGTATCATTATTAATTATTGGCTCTGCACACCTACTGAAGTTGGTATTTTGTGATTACTGGTTGTTTTCCTTCTGCACTGATTATAGTGTTTATTCGCCAGTTTTCTGTGCTCTAATTTGGTTTATTGAAGTGCCTAGAGAACAGATCATTTCCTTTTATAAATGCAGAAGAAAAATACAAAATAACACACAATAAATCTGCTCTAGCATTAACCTACATTCAAGAAAAGCAAACTGCTTAGCTGATTTGCAGCTTTAATTGTGCTCTTCCTGATGCAGGGTAAAATCCCACCCCAGGTAGAAGAAGCCGTTCTGGGGAAGAGGCAGAGTGCCAGCCTCGTGCCCAGGCCCACCCTGCTGGGCTGGGACAGGCAGCCACTCCGGGCACTCGGGCACACACTCTTACATGTGAAATGGTTCACGGGGCAGATTCAGAAATCCAGGAGCCGAAAGGCATGTGGGGTTTTCTCAGGAGTGGTCAGCTCAGCCACATGACCTGGCTGAAGAAACAACTGTAGGTTTGCAGAGTGGACAGTTTCACCTGCAGGCTCACTGCTCTCTCATGGCTGAGGGTGTGGTGCTTAGGCCTTGCTGTGTGCCTCTCACTGCTAGCAAGGCAAGGGGAGAGCGCAAAGCTCCTCCCCAGCAGTATACGTGTGAATCACAGATATTTCTTTCCCTAAACTTATTACCTGAGCCTGTATTTTAAATCTTCTCCTAAAATATAAACCTGAATTCACAGAAGGATTTGGACATTAATTAAAATCTCCCTCTTTAAAGTCTCCATCCTGCTCATCAATGACTGCTGTAGCTAGGTTCTGGTTTTCTGCCAATCTCAGTCTGGACTAACTGCACATGACTACAATTTGTTATTCCCAATTCCAGATCCATTAGTCCAGGTTCAGACTGGTATAAATGAAATCAAAATTTCTCTCATATTCTCTATCTTTACTAATAATCAGAAAATAAAATAAAATAAAGCAACAGTTACTCTCTCCACAAAAAATAGCCAACCAAAATGTAATAGCTTCAACCGAATATCATTTAAAAGAACAAGAAAAAAAGAGGAAGTGTACCACCACAAAATCACAGCCCTGATGCTGGCAAAGCTTGCTCCATCCTCTTACTGTTGCAAACTTTCTCTTGTAACCTTTAGAAACATTGTTTTCTACATTGCTTGACATGAAAAGGTGCCATGCATATTTTAAACATACTTTGATTTTAAAGCTTAAATCTCTCAGTAAACCTCCCTGTGCAGCAGACTGCCAGCTTCACAGCCTCATGATCCTGAATCTTTACAGCAAGAAAATATGTTGAAAAGTTATCCATTTACAGAATAGATAATATCCATTTAGATAACTTGGGGAGCTTTCTGACACTTAGGTACAGCACTCCTTTTTGCCTGAGTCCACCACTGTGTTAGTCAATGTCCCCAGCATTTTGTACAGGAAGGTTTTAATAAACCAGAGCTAACAGACACTTTTAAGAGTTTTGACCTCTTTAAAAGTAGTCAGTGCACACATGATATGCCATCATATAAAGAGTTATTGGCAGAGATTTGACATGACCTACACAGTTAAAACTCAGCTTCACTCTTTTAAACTTGAACTCATGAAACCTTTGAACTCATTACATTATCACTCTGTCCTACAAATACAGGATTGAACTTAAAATCCATATATAATCCAATTACTAACCTTGTGAACCACAGATAGACCTACCCCAATATTCTTATCAGTCTGCCCTCAGGGTAACAGCATGCATGGGATCACAGAGATTTCTGGGTGCCTATTTGTAACATTTCATGTTTGCAGAAGGATTTTGATGACCTTAAATAAAAAAAAAAATAAATCTGATTTTAGGAGCACCTAAACACTGCCAACATCTAAAGAAAATCTCAAAACATCTGAAAGAGGGCATCCACACCACTGCCATCTGAAAATAAAGCTCCATGTGCATACAAAAAGGACACATCCCATAAGTTAAAGTGTTGATGATGGGCGCTGCACAATGAGCTCTTTAGGGGAAGAGCAACCTTTTGATGGTTTTTACAGCATCAATATTGTCATACTAGACTTTTCAGTTCAGCCTTCACTGATGATGCCTGCAGACCCCAATTCAGAAGGGTAATTTTTCCCCTACTTCCCTTGTACAATTAAGCTGCAATCTGCAATGCAGCAATTCTTTACAGCGTGGCTCTAGGCAAGAAGCCTACTGCCGAGTCTCTGTCAGAAACGCTCTGAGCACAGCCAATATCAAGGTCATTCCCAAAACCCATCAGGAGCATCTATAGCAGTTCCCCATATTTTTGCATATGCTCAAGCTTTAAGGTTGATTACATTAGCAGATGCACACAAGATCTGATTTTACAGAATGAGGTGTAACATTTATTGCTAAATTATTTTAATGGCTTGGGAAGCAGAAGTTCCAAACATCTCCAACAGAAACAGTAATACACAGCCTTGCCTAGGAGTCTGCAGAGACAATATGCCTTCACATATAAAGTATTTTGGAAGGTTTTTAAGGGAGATGAAATTGTGACCTCTGTACATTTCCTTACATACTGATAAAATGAACTAAAAACTTAAAACAACCTGTTACTTCAATTGCTTGTAAGATTTAGGCAGTTGGCAGTAAATTTACTTTTATATAAATAAATGTTATCTCATTACCAACAATCTCCATTAGGATCTAGCAGACCATGAAATAGACTTTGCAAGATCAAGCAATGTGCTAAGGCCCAGAAAAACATTATTTAAGCTCCCAGCTTCAGAAATTATGAGGGAAATGAAGCACTATATTACAGTTTGAAGCACACACACTAAATAAGCCTTTTTAGTCAAGGCATTAGGAAAGAGAAGCACAGATTACTCATAACTGTGAAAAGTACAGTTAGGTTATTTGGCACCTGCTTCTTAGCTTAATTTCCTACTGTTATTAACTTCTTGCAGCAGAGGAGAGATTGTCTAATACAGGATAAGGAAGCACTAATTTTAGACAGTTGGGAAGACAAACATAATCTAACACATTTCCAGAAACAACTTCCCTGGTCAGAGAGGAGAAAAAAAAGAAACCACACAAAACATTTACAGATCTGGGGTAAGAGAAAAAAATAAATCAAAGAAAAGCAAGAAAAAAGAAAAATATTGTTCTGAACACTAAAATATCAGAGCTTTCATTCTCTTTCAGTAGAGACACTGAGCTTTGCATGTCTTCACGAGGTTAAATGGTACATTTTAAGTCAGTTCTCTAAAATAGCATAGGGTCACATTTTGTTCCCTAGATGGCCTCCAAAACTCAAGCAAAACACAAACTATCAACTAAACATAGTTCTGAGCCATTGTATCCTCAACCAACGCTTTCTGGTTATTACTCTTCTTTTTATTTTGTAGAAGACTGACCTATTGCACTTACCTCCAGACCTGGCCAAGACTTAAAGACTTGGGAGGTGGGGGGGTAGGGTGGTAATTAAAAATAATTTACAGTGGGAACGGGATTTTGATTGTCAGTGGGTGGTTCAGGAAGGAGACCCGCACAGAGGTTACGGTCAGCCTGTTTGCCTACAAAGGCGATGCTTACACAGCCATGCTGCCTGCCTATCAGGGCCTTGCTCCAATGTAGGTCACAGATTCTTCCCTATTCCTCCACCTGCTCCATGGTGGGCTCCTGCCTGGCCCAGGTACCTCTCCATGGGCTACAAGTGAGGTCTCTTCATCCTCCATGGGCTGTGTGAGGACATCTGCTTCACCATGGTATTCTCCACAGGCTGCAGGGAATACTCAGTGCCTCCTCCCTTCACTGACCTTGGTGTCTGCAAAGTTTCTCACATCTCACTCCCTTCTCTGGTCGCAAAATGTGGCTGTTTGTGTCTTTCTCTCTCTAAAATGTGATTCCCAGAGGCCTGTGACCGGCGCTGATTGACCCGGCCTTGTCAGCAACAAGGTTTGGGAGTTTGGCCTTGGGAGCCCAGCTGGGATTTACTTTGTTGGACCCTTAAGAAACTTTCTAGCTGCTTCTTAAAGAAGCCTCATTGCAAACCCAGCAGAGTCACAATAAGAATGCTTTCAAAATTCTGTACAGGCACTTCTCCCAGCCTTCTGTTTTCTGCATCCATATTTAAAATTACCAGAATCAATTTTTAAATTACCATTTACCATGACCTTATATGTGTAACAATTGAAACCAAAGTTTTGTGACACTGAAATCAAACCATCATCGTAGAATTATAATAATGATACCAGTAATACAGTAGGGTCTAGAAGTGCATTCAAATATAGATATAAACATGCTTTAAATTGTCCAAGGGGGATGGGGTGTAACAAACAATTTGCTATATTCTCTCACCCAAGTGACTCCAAAACAATACTCTCTCTTATCTATTGTACTGTACAGGCCACACTCTTTAAATCAATTGGAAAGCTTCTAAGATGGGAGATCTCAAGAGCTTACAACTAAGACTGTAATTCCTTTGGGCAATAACAGGTTTTTCAGCTTTAGCTGATAAACAGTAGAGGCCAGAACAATCAAGCCCTGCTTTTACTGAAACTCACCCCCTGTCCCTGCAGCTCCTCTGCTGTGCTGTATCCCAAAAGAGCTCGCAGAGCTGGTAGCAAACAGCCCAGCACAGCTGCTGCTTCTCACTGGTCTGCTGGGCCAGCTTCCACAGGCACCCAGTAGAAGATGTACATCACCTGTGGGACTCCAAGAGTACATTCTCCACCACCATTTACTGTCACATTTCAGGCAATTGGAAATAAATACTAAAATGCACAGCCCACAGAACCTCACATTCAAACAAATAGCACAGTCCTGTGGGGTTGCTGAGGTAAGAGGTAATCGTTAACTCCTGTGGGGAAAAATTTAACTGCTACAAACTCAAATCCATTTGAGAAAAGTAGTGTAGATACTAATTTATCAGTCTTAGAGAGATACAAGCTCACTCACTTCAGGGGTCTCCAGAGAAACCGTACTCAAAATCACACCGCTGCTCTGAAGTGGATTTAGTCCTTTTAATGACTTCATACAAGCCTGAATGATTCAGTCTGGGTTCCAGTATAGCTTCGATCATCCAATTATCAAAGTGCCTGGAGCAGTCTCTCAAGAGTTAACTTCCATTCATCCCCTTCTGCCAGGGGTAAGACAACCTTGCACAGCTCTTTCCCACAGAGCTTTTCTCAGCCCGTCAGAGAATATTTTCCCCTT
Source organism: Heliornis fulica (assembly GCA_013399135.1). Taxonomy (NCBI): domain Eukaryota; kingdom Metazoa; phylum Chordata; class Aves; order Gruiformes; family Heliornithidae; genus Heliornis; species Heliornis fulica. The sequence goes on along the minus strand of VXBZ01004416.1, from coordinate 34,282 downwards.
CACCTCATTATAATTAGGTCATGTTCAATAAACCACTAGTCATTTGAGATCAGTTTATCATCTCTCCTAACAAGACAATATTAGCCCTGAAATCCAAGAGACTTTAAATATAAATTGTTGAAATGAAATACCGTCTGTATGTGTTTTTCCCTCCAAGGGCAGCCTGTGTGAGCCCTGCTTTGGCACTTTCACCTGGATTGGGCTTGTGCTGGCTCTGGGCAGGATGGGTTAACTTTTCACCGCAGCCCATACAGCGCTGAGGTTTGGGTTGGTGGCTAACCCATGCCTGATGACCTGACAACGTTCTGGCTCCTGCAGAAGGAACGCTGCTCACACCGTGTCAAGAAGCCCTCTCCGTTTCCCACTCTGCCTGGCCGGGAGCCAGCTGAGGTGGGCAGGAGGCTGGGTGGGGACAAAGCCTGGATGGCCAAGGGACCCTGCACCATGATCAGAGCTTCAGCCAGCAGAAGAGCAAGAAGTCAGGGGTCAGCCCAAGGGGCCCGGTGCCCAGAGACTGGCTGAGCATCGCTCTGTGAGCGGGCGGTGGGGAATGGATGCCTTTGCGCCACTGCTTAGCAAAATGCTCAGCAAAACTAAATTGTCTTACTCTTGCTCTTCCTATTCCCTTCCCCTTCCTGCCAGCCACTAACCCAGGCGTGTGGGATGTCAAACAACATCACTGCTCAGGTGCCAAAGTTACCAGACATTTAGCACAAATGTTTCTGCATTCAACTTCCTTCCTCCCTTGGAAATTACTCTTTGTGTCATAATTTATGGAATAAAAGCCATAGGGGCAGAGGGACCCAACTGCCACTGACTTTCTGCCTCCAAACAATTTGCCTTTGTTCTTCTAAAATTATTCCTGGAACCGTTTCTATCCCCAACAACAATACAGCTTCAGTACCACGTTCCTTAATGACCCATTGCACATATAATGTTTGGCAAATAAGTAATAAACTAATCAGAGAAGCCAATTCTCCAAAATACTAAACACAGTTAGGTTAATGCAGGCTAGCACTCAGCATCAACAGATTTGCAAACTAGAACACAAAATACAGACACCATGTATGACCCAGCACTATCAGCTGAATCACCTCATTTCTAAATAAATACTCAGGTTTCCAGACTGGTTGTTCCAGATGTCACCCGGGTGATAATATGCACATTCATTAACAGTCTTGACTAGAGATTGTTTTTAAAAGTTGCAAATAAAAGCACAGTCTGAAAGTAGAAGAGTGAAAAGGGGTTTAGTAGCTCTTGAAGGCTTGAAAAATAAAAAATAATTTAAAAAAAGTGCAGCACTGGAGACTGACCGAGCTGGTTTTCTTCAGGGACAGCTCTTTCTCAGTTTTGCTAGGGGGAAAAATCTCTGTGTTTACCTGCTAAAAGGCAAAGCGTCTCCGTGGAATAGACCCGTGGAAACCCCAGTGACCATGTGTGAATGTTTGCTGAAAATGACAGCTCTGCACATCTCTCATCGAGGATTAATGTGTTGAATCTGAAATAAGTTTTCTTTTACTGTAACCACATTTAAAGGTTATGAGCCATATGTAATGGAATAATTTAATTTCAGGAAATACTCATCTGTGAAGTTCAAAATACTGAAGAATCATTTTCAATTTTAACCAGCCCTCCTATGTGCACACTATGAGAACAATCACTTATTTTTTAACTTTTAATCTCATTTGGGAAATATTAAATGATAGTCCCACACTCATAGACACACCATGTGTCAGAAAACCCATGCCAGTAAATTTGATATCCACAGTCCAGCATTTTGCTTTGTCTGTTCCTTTAGCAGAATTTCCTGAATATTGTCTTTTCCCTTTATTCCCTTCTTTTAGATAATATTGTAAAAATAGTATTTCCAGAAGTAGGTTTAAGATCACAGCTTGAAAGAACTCCTTTGTGAATTATATAAGGACCAGAGCATAGGAATTTAGGTACATAAGAGGTGATATTCAGACTGGCTCTCCATAAAGCCAGTAAAGAATCCTGTTATATTGCCAAGTTAAAGCAAGGTTTAGTTTCACTAAGGTTAAAATTGTAAAATAGACAAAAGACAGTTTCAAAATTTTGAAGCAATAAAAACTGACTTTGCATCCCTTTTGTAAACCAAGGGAAAACAGCTCTACACCTTCTACTAAGCTACTCACCCCCTCTCCAAGTCTAGCTCTCTCCTAACTGAAGTATTACAAAAAGGGTAATGTCCTTTATTAAATCAGACTACTCAGTTCACTGCCCTCCTTCAGTCAATTGTTCCAATTTTAAGTTGTTGAAGAGATCAACCTTTTTATAAATGGATTTCTGTTTATAGACTTAAGTTAACCAAGAAGCAAAATTAAGGGAGCCACCAGCTTCCACACTTATTCAACAGCTGGGAATGAAATGTACTCAGGCTTTCATCTCTACAATTTGCAGAACATATTCTTTTCACTATTATTAAAGCCTTTTAGTTGCATGACCAGCTTGATGTAGTCATAACAACAGCTTCCTAAATATTTCATTTGGTTTTAATTTTCTCTCCTGGACATAAAATCAAAAAACTAATGGACAACAGTCCCAGTGCCTATTAAGGTTACGTCCAATCTAGACACAATTAATTCCTCTCGTATCTGATAAAGGTTTCTTGAAAGGATGCTACACTTAGTGGTCCTCAAATGCATTTTAGAATAACACAAATATAAATTCGATTCTGTGCAAGCTGGTTTAAACATGTGCTTTAAATTGAAGTTTAAGTGCTCTGCTGAATCCGTTCAGCACAGTGGCACGGGGCAGAGCGGAGCACTGGGAGGTTAACCTTTCAAAGCCACTTCCATCACATCAGACTTGTTCTGATCCTTTCAGGCTCACAGAGAAGCACCAGAGTAAACAGAATCAAGTGCACAAATAAATCTTCCTCTTCTCTCCACGACAGCACAAGGAAATGCTACTGCTGGGGCCCTAGTTACAAAGCTCTGTACAGGCAAGCATCAGGATATTAAGGTATGGCATGTAAATGCATTCACTTCACAGCACTGTAAATCTAGATCTAAAAGCTGAAGAAAAAAACAGACAAATTTGTACGTATAACCCGGGGGAAAGGTAGGGGAGGAGTAAAGCTTTTGCTGTATAAAGTGCAGCAAATCTGACTCAGCCATATATATTTCCTGAAAATCAGTACTGGAGCCCTGATTTTTCATGTATTTCACATTTCAGGATGAACCAGTTCTTTGCCACCTATCAGCCTCTCTTCTGCACTGCAACTTGCTATAACAAATTGCAAGGTATTTTCAAGCCCACTCCTTGGAGGAACTCAGACTCCTCTGAGGCCACACACCTCGATTTTCCCTTTGTGAAACCCAGTGTGTGGAAAGGAAATAGGCTGGAACTGTACCAGGCCTGGAAATGCTTCCTGCTTCACAGATAAATAAGTATACAGATGTGGTAGTACAAACCTTAAACATTCACCCCTCTGTAAGAGAGATTTTCTCAGTGCAGCCACACTCTAAAGCCCCAGATACAGCACTTCACTTACCCGAATGGGTTGCTCAGCAGGCTGAAACAGTTTGAGCAGCTCTCAAGAGCTCCCTTCAGGGAAAGCCTTGGCCTAGAACTCTCTGCTTAAAATCCCTGTGTTGTTCACCAACTGCAGTGACTTCTGTGCCCTTCACTCATAGAACCTCACCTGCACAGTGAAGTGATACGAGATTCCGTTTCCCTGCAGCCACGATGCCTATGGAGAGTACAGATGGTAACTTGGCTGGGTGACCTACAACAGCAGCTTCCTGCGCTGAGCAGGTTGGTTTGACCCGTACCTCCTCCTGCACCTTTTGCTGATCCATCCACGTGCAGGCTAATGCCAAAGTTGTTACTCTCTTGTTTCTCTATTTCACAGAGATCTTTCATGAAGAGGCTCAGTCTTTGCAGTGCCTAGACATTACAATAATATAAATTATTTCTACTAATAACTATATCATTATTCATATTACTACGTGTCACACAGAGAAAGATTTCTAACAGCACCATAAACAAGTCCAGGCTTTGCTTTGATGCATGTGAGCCTGTTCTTGAGCAGCAGTACTAACTTACAACCTTAACAGTCAAACATTATACACATCCCCTACCTACAATCTCAGTCAGTAGTGATCGATATTCCCATTCTGAAACACCAGTCTCCAAAGACTGGTAAAGTCTCAGGCAACATACTGTACCTACGAGTAGCATGGCAGAGGGGAAATTCACCTCTTTAAAACTTTGCATAAACTCTGAAACCCTCTAAGTCTACACTGTGTTGTTGGAAGTACTCAAGTATTACTTCATGGAAAAGCCAGGTGTAGATTTCAGCCAGGACAGACGTGTGACAGACATGTCTGTCAGGCTGAGCCACGGCGAGGTGTACCCACGTCAGCACGGTACACGCAGGCACAAAGGGAAAGAGCTGCCTCGGGGGAAGGAGCAGGAACAACGTATGGTTACTGTGGTTTGGGTAGAAGAGTTCACCTACTTTTCTGGACTGTCTTCAAAACACATATAGTCTTTCAAGGACTTTTGAAGGAAGGACTCCTCTGGTGTAGGGTGGAAGAGCAGCTCAGGACATCAATGAATTCAGTATTATTCTGAGATGTCCACAGGGATTTTGAAGGCTCTACTTGATTCAGAGTGAAACCATCCCCTAGTTTTCTGTAGGCAAAAAATCTTAAACACTCCACACCTTACCAATTGTCATGAGGGTGGGTAGGTGAGATGGTTTTAGATGGGGTTTTATGTTTGTCTGTTTGTTCTCCTTTTTAGTTTCAAATAGAGACCTTACGCACAGCAAACAGGAGGAAGTGAGAGGTTTATCATATGTGGCTGTACTGTTTTAACTGGCAGTTAACATACCTATTATTTTACTCAATCTTTTTTCAATAGGAAAACCATTTGGCATTTAAGAGGATATAATCCAGAATGTTTCCTATCAAAGTAGTTAAATATTACTGGGTTTTAGCATATTCAAAAAGCAATATAAATACTACTGTTTTCCACACTCAGCTTTGAAAGTGTGACCTGAAAGTATTAAAATCTTCCCCAACAAACGGGAGGAAAAAAAATGACAAGAACTGAAGATGTACAAAGCAAGGTGAATAAAAACAGTACCTGTGAACATTCTGACTCCAAAATTGTAGTCAATGTAGAAAATAGATAAGTTTTAGAAACACTGCCTGGTTTTGATGCCCTTGTATGCATGCAACATTCCTCTTAAGAGATGAAATTACTTCAACGTCTTTCTGATACCTTGGGCATCTATTCAAAATTACAACAAACATAATGAATTTGTAGACCACTGTCTCGTTTCCCTCCACATTTTATCAAAGGGCATAAATGTCAAGGGGTACACACAGTTATCTGCAAATAAGAGAACTAGCAAGAACTGAGAGCCATTATCAAAGAAGAATGGGCTTTAGCTAATGATAAATACATCATTAAATAACACAGTACTTTAAATTGCAAACATTTGATCTGAATGCTCCAAGTGGTTATCTTGTAGGGGAATCATCTGAGCATCCATTTCAGCCATTTCAGCCACTGTGAATTACTGCTCAGTATCCCTTTGTATTACAGCCACTGATAGTCAGATATTGGTGAAAAAAAAGAGTTGCCTAGAAACTGGGCTCAGTCCAGGCACTGTAATTGCAGAGGAATCTCCTGGATATACGGCTGTTCCCAGAGTTAAACAGTTTTCTTTTCAGCTGGAGCCTGGCAAAGGTGCACCGGCTAACACCTCCACTGCGGGCTTCCTTTTGCAAGCTACCATTTTGCATCAAACTGAACTAAGAAATAATACATCCCAGGCTCTCTGAGCTCTGAAATGCTGTGGAAGTGAAGCATTCTGCCTTTACCTGCCTGCTGCTGCTCTTACATTTTCAGTTACCTGAAGAGCAACCACTGTCCGCCAATACGTGACCTTAGACCCCTTTGTCACTAGATAAGGGGAAGTGTAAGTCACATTTATTCTGGCTCTTGATTGCAAAGCAGAAAGCAGTTACCAAAAGGAAACTGGTAGAACAAAAGATCAACATCTACCTGGAACTCAGGGCAATTATGGGCTCTTGAAGAGACTTCCTTCCATGGACATCTCTCAGTTGCCTGGACAGAGGGGCTATTTCAGTAGACATCCTCCCCTCATTGTTTTTTTCTTGGGAAGAAACAACTCTTACCTTGGTTCATAGTCTTCTGATTACGTTTGTTTTCTTCTTGCTATAATATTGAGCACAAATAAATCTTAAAAACAGATCCTGCCTCGCTCCCCCACCCCATACCTGCTCTTCCTGTGATTCAGTATGCTGCTATCATTGTATACCAGACACACATCACCATGTGTAGCTCGCTGGGAACAAAAGCTCTTCTAAACATAATCTCTCTGGATGACTTCCCATTGTGTGGGGTTTTTTAGGCACAGTTCACTCTCCCTGTAATGCATGTGTAGCAAGAGAAGTTTGACTTGAAACCCCACCACTACAGTGTATTTTCAATTAACCCACTTTCTCCAATAAGCAACTATGGTCAGCTTACAACCGTACTTCCTAAACCACCATGTGCACTCAGGAACCATTTACCACTCAGATGCCACATTGCTAACACTATTTTCAACTCATCCCCAGCATTTTTACAGAGATGGAACATGTTGCTGAAATGGGCAGATGTAGGAAGGTACGTTTGGACTGTGCAGCACGTTCTCCCCCACACGCACTGTCTGTAGGGAATCCACCACTAAGCTGCAACAGGGGAAATTACTTGAGAAATATTTCCAATATTCATTTAAAACTACAGAAGGAATTAGTGTTTTTTAATAGATGCTCAATGTAACACACTCCTATCAGGAAAGACTCAATGTCACCATTACATGATGATTATAAATTACCAAAAAGTCTTCTGTAGATATGTAAATTTCTTAGATGTCTTCAGCAGAAAGTCCCATTTTCACACCCAGCTTCTACTTTCTTGCCTATTCCCACAGTGTAGTTTCCCATGTGCCTTGACATTTCATCGTACAAGTTAGAACTGGCCAGAGAATATTAAATTTTAATCTTGATTTTTAATAACATACATAATAGGAATAACCTCTCTACTTGGAAGATTATGAATTATGAATGTTTCTGAATTATCAGTAAGATAATGCAGCCATTGTCATAGGTAACTGATGTAATTGCAGTTTTGATGCAGTCCAAGTTTTCCTGCCCACTCCATGACTGATCTAGTACCTGAAAAGTAACAGAGGTTCCCTCCTTTACCTTTCTAAACCCAAAGTAAGCTTAAGAAACAGCCCTGAATTAATTGTATACATATTTTTGAAGGTTTCACCTTCTCTGGAAGTGAAGGCAAAAAATGATGACAGAAAATAAAAAATCTTTAAACATCAAAAGGAGACGAAATGCAAGCAGATGCAAAACAGCTAAACTGCTTTGGAGGCTCCCATCCCTGTCCTTGGAAAAGGGACATCATTAGCAAGGCAAAGCACCTCTGCAGAAGGCACCTCTACCCTGTGACTTGCGGATGTCTGATTTGAATCACACTGTGACTTTTAAAAATAGGCAAGGCCTTAGTGTCCAGGCACTCGGGGACTGTAAGTGTCACAATCCTGATCAGAGCTGCTCTGAGTGTGCCTGCTCTGCTTGTACCAGTATTAGTAGTCACAGACAGTCCCCTTTAAACCTTTATCTCCTCCATCTCCAAGCACTAGGAAGGATTTTGATATATACTTTAAAAAAAAAAAGGAAAAAAAAATACTAAGGAAAATATTGCTAATGTGATCCTGTGTCCTTCATGTATTTTCATTGCGGGCTTTCCTCAAGAATATTAAGTAGGAGGGAGAGACAGACTTTCTTTTGTTTCTCTTCAAAACCAAATGTTCCCTCCTAAGACTTCACTTGTGCCCAGTAAAAGCATACAAACCTAGACCTCTTTAAATGCATTTTGCTTAATTCTACAATCATAAAAAATGAAACCAGATCACACCACATATAGGTGAGACTAAAAGCACATTTTAAATCCTAAATCTGTGTTTAAAATTATTGTGAAATGCTACAAACTAATGCATCTGGTAACCAAAATCCAATTATCTACAGTGTGGGCTCCAAAGAAAAATAATACAGCAATGAGAGCTAGCTTTCTAAAAAGCTGTGAAAGCTGCTTTAAAAACAAATGGCATAAATTACCACAGGTAGCTACACTTCCATCATCTTAACTCTCCACTTACAGGTACCTTATTTTTCAAAATGTGGACTTAAATTAAGAAAGATTAATTGTAAGCTGAAGAATAGCAAGGTCTGACTCTTGCTGGAATAATTCCTTAACTACTACAAATTGGAAATCTTTTCAGGGATGGCCTTCAAGTCAAAACTGTACATCTTTAATTAGAAAGTTACCTTCCTTGACTCAGACATCTGCTGTTAATATTAGTTAGGTGGAGTTCTGCCAGTATCCATTTAAACCACATCAGCTGTGCATGAGCCATCCCAGTGTTTGGGTTCCTGGCCCTGGACCACTGGGGAGAGCAAGGTAGTTCAAACACCCCACTGCTCTGCAATTACTGAGCACTCCACCCTGTTTCACATCACCTCTTTACTTCAGGTAAAAGATCACTGAATCTGAAGGGCACTCTTACAGTCTAGTAGCTGATATAGATGGAGATACAAGTTAGAATAATTTTTAGATAGACTGACATCTGAGTCTATAGATCACCACCTTAAAGAGTCCTGAGGCAAACAAAAAGGACATTGTTATAGCAGATAGCATAGGTCAGACAGGTCTCTTGAAAGAGGATTCCATAATAGGATCACTAGAAAAAGTCCTACAACCTCACAACAGATACACATGGAAACGTGGAAACGCTAAGGAACTGCTGTGCTTTACCCTTGTGACTTGGGTCCTTGCACAGGTACATGTTTGTGTTACCGCTCAGGTGCTCAGGCCCAGGCTCAGCAGGAGCCAAACAGGCTGGTGGGTTGAGTTTTTTGCTGCTGTTGCTGTTTTGGGGTTTTCTTACACAAACACTATAAAATTACCCAGGCAGTACATTGCTTGCAGTGTGCAGCAGTACACAACACAATACTCACTCGAGCAGTACTCCAAGAGTGTATTTGGATCAATGTGTCTTGAGCTACAAACATTTTGTGATCCACTAAACATTACTCTGTATCTATCAGAGGCTTAATTAGTAGAAAAGCAATTATCAACATTTTGTGATTAAATTATTTATTCCACTCAAATCTCTAGGACAAAAACCATGTCCCTCTTAAAGTAATTTTTAAAATTATTTCATCCCACATGTATGGAAGATCTTCTCTTTTATCTCCAAGAAAAATGTATCACTTTTCCATTTGTCCAGAGCACGTCCTCCCTGACACTCAGCCTGTCTCCTTGTCACGATCACAACACGAGTCTGACACAACAGGGTACCCGACATGATCTGTGCTGTGAGCTCTATGAATGCCACAGACAAACCCACCGTGTCCCAGCTAAAACTTGCCCAAGCACTTCTGTAGAGCAGCAGCAGATCAATCCACAGAATGGCTCACTGCTGGGCCAGAAGCTCACCCGTGGCCCCAGGACAGGAGTACATCCAGACTAGCGAGGAAGCCCGGAGTGGTATGGCCTTCTCAGGCGCTGCGCCGAGGCCCCGCTACAGCACTGCTGTTCAGCACCTGCAGTGCCACAGAAATCCCAATCACAGCAGTTCTCTTTTGCACTTAGAAAAAGCTGGGTGCTGGGTAAATCCCGACATATTTATGATGTTTTACTTACCCGAGTTGCTCTTGCCTCTCCCCTGCAGCAATACCACTCTTTGCTTCACTCCTCCAACCACTCTCTAATTCCTGGACTTCTGCTAGGTCACAGCCTACAGCTGGCGAAGGGAAGCCTCCCCAGACCACCTGGCACATGAATATAACTTTGGATATATTTTATATTGGTTATAATTGGTTATATTTTATAACTTTGGATATATTTATATTTTATGATTTGCTAAAAACGACACTGCTTGTAAGGCATCTTTGGAAGCTTCTAAAGCAACTATTGCTTCCAGCCCTGGGTGCTTGTAATGCACACAAATATACTTCATAGCATGGCTAACACCATGTAATGCTTAGTGTGCAAAAGAACACATTTGTTTGCACAGCAGAGAAGCTCTAATAACCAATAAAGAGCAGCACCACAGAGCAAGGACAGGTATCACCCCAACCAGGAGAAACTAAGTGCAACTGTGATGGGATCCTTACCCATGCATGAATTTTAGCGATAACAGGTATGAAATGCATCTGTTTATGGAAATACATCACATTAGAACAATAAAATTATACTTCAAAAAGTAACAATTATAAATTCCTAAAAAGCGACTTTTGCAAGATTTTAACAGTATAAAGGCAGTGCAGACATACCTCGTGAAGTATAAATCACAAACTCCAGACAAGTATGCAGAACAATATACCTTTTTTTTTGTAACACCTTTTTAACAAAATTTCAAGTATATATTTTTCCTTTCACAAGGTTCAACCCTAAGGTGAGTTACAACTGCCCCAACACACAGGATTATTCACCTTTCCCCAAAATTCAGGCATTGAAAGAAAAAGTCTGCCTCAATTGCGTGTGTGGTGAATGACAGAGTCAGGATCCTTGGGGCACACTTTGTAATTCCTATGGTGGACTCTGCGGAGGACCCCTGGATATCTACAGCTCAGAGTCACAGTCCTCCTACATTACTGACAAAACATCTAGAAATCTGTAAGACTAGTATACAGAGACAACACAAACACCTTTTTAAGTATCAAAACAATCAATAACCCAGGTTCCTTATCATATAAACACAACAGTGACATATCATCTCATATCAGAAATAAAAAAAATTAAGAATTACTTAAAATAAGAGTAGGAGATTATTAGTGTGTTCAAAAATAATAGCTGGTTCTTGGTCAGTGAAAGATTGTTTTTTAGGTACTTAAGACAGAGCTGCTGCCCAAAGTGACTGAGGGTACGAAAACAAAGCAAGGAACTGAGGTTATCGGTCCTTTCCCAAGTAAAACACTTCCATTAAGTAACACATCATTCTTAGCTGAGAACTTGCAGCACAATCAGAATTTTGTAGTAGCAGCTTATACCAAGTATACACACATATCCACATATGTGTGTGTGTGTAGATAAATAAACATCCATCAGCTTCCCAGTTCCAGTTGTTGGGTTGGTTGCCAGGCAGTGTTGGTGCAAGTGAACCAGGAGCACTCCAAATGTCTTCCCAGCACCAAGGGAGACATTCACGTTCCGACCGCTATCTAAGCATCAACGTACTGAAGCATTCCATGACGGAGACAAGGCCTTCGCTGGGCAGCGGCAGAACCTCGCGCACACACAGTGAAGCTGTAGATGAGGACTGCCCAAGTCTTCTGTTTTCTTCCTACGGCACCTGCTGTTAAAGTATCTGGATAATGCAGTCGTTACACGGTAAGAATGTGTAAAATCAAAGAATTTCTACAAAACTGATTTTAAAAAGGTTTCTGACAATATGTGATGGGACAGGTGTACACGGCAGCAAGCATATGCCCTACAAAACTAGGCATCTGGCCATGCTCTTGCAGCATGGCACAATTTTTCACGTTTTAAATGGTGAATACCACCATGCTTCCATTGCCCAGTGCCGTCAGTTTGCAATGAGGCTTCTTTAAGAAGCAGCTAGAAAGTTTCTTAAGGGTCCAACAAAGCAAATCCCAGCTGGGCTCCCAAGGCCAAACTCCCAAACCCTGTTGCTGACAAGGCCGGGTCAATCAGCGCCGGTCACAGGCCTCTGGGAATCGCATTTTAGAGAGAGAAAAACCCAAACAGCCACATTTTGCCACCAGAGAAGGGAGTGAGAAGTGAGAAACTTTGCAGACACCAAGGTCAGTGAAGGGGGAAGGAGGAGGCATTGACAGAATATTCCCTGCAGCCTGTGGAGAATACCATGGTGAAGCAGATGTCCTCACACAGCCCATGGAAGACCAAGAGACCCCACTTGTAGCCCACAGAGAGGCACCTGGGTCAGGCAGGAGCCCACCATAGAGCAGGGAGAGGAATAGGGAAGAATCTGTAACCTACATTGGAGCAAGTCCCTGACAAAACCTGCAGCCCATGGAGAGAGGTAAGAGGCAGAGAGAGAAACACAGAGACCCATGCCAGAGCAGGTTTGCTGAGGGTGCTTTTGACTCTGTGGGGGACCAGGCTGGGGCCAGCAGTCTGGGACTGAGAGACTCTATGAGTTTGTAGCAGGGGGTGGTGTTTTAAGAGCTGTTTGTACTTCTCATTATCTGACTCTGGTTTCTCTGTGTGTAGTGTAGTGCAATAAATTAGAGAGTTTTCTTGCTTTTCCTCTGTGTTGAGTCCGTTTTGCCTGTGACACTGATTGCAGAGAGATCTCTCTCTGTCCTTGACTCCAAAGCCTCTCAACATGTATTTTCTCCCCAGTCCAGCTAAGAGGGGAATGATGGAGTGACTTTGGTGAGAGTCTGGCTCCAACCAGGGTCAAACCACCACACCCAGTTTCTTTTTACCCAATCCCAACTTTCCTAAAAGGGAGGAGGGATGACCAGCCTTTGTTCTGATTAACAAATAATTAAGGGAAAAAAATACAATGTTAATAGAAAGCAAATTCAACCTACTTAAATGTGCTTAATGATTATGCTGAAAATAAACAGAATATAAAAAGAAGTGAAACATCATTTAATACCACATATATACATAATTTTACTCTTTGCAGAGACAAAACACCACCTCTTCTAACAATGATTTTAACAAAAATTTTATATTTAATTTTTGTATAATGCCTTAGAGGAAAAAAATGAACAAAACACAAAACACAAACACTAAAGCACCCCAAGTAGTTAGAAAAATAGTTAGAAATGTATTGAAGTGGAATAGCTGATAGTATCTGCAGAAAAGACTGTGGAGAACTGCAGCAGTATACACAGCTGAGAAGGACCAGAAAGCGAAGAGCTGAAAGGACAGCTATTAACTGCTTTTATCTTCTCTGTCAAGTTCTCCTCCTTTGTAAACTAGGAAGTTTCAAAACAAAACACAATGAATAAAATCACACATAACTTACACTATGTAAATTTAAGAACGAAAGGCTGTGATCTGGGGAAGAAATGTGGTTTTCCACCCTTGGTCCAGTCTGATCCTCTTCCAAGGCAAATGAAAAGACAGATGCCAGACTTTTCTTTCAAGTCAGGTGTTCACACATACAGCTTCCAGAAAATTCTACGTATTGTTTGAAGAAGTGTATTGACTAACACTCCATATTAGAACTGGGTAAGTGGGAGAGGAGACTTGGAAACCAAAACCCAAGATGTGCTGTGCCATATCGGTGTATCTTTGTGCATTCACTGAACTCATTCCCGGAATGTGCTGGCTGTTGGTGGAGCACAAGCTCCCTTAAACAGTCACAGAAGTTGTTGCCTACACCTGTTTCTGCTGGAGCTCTCCATTCACCCTTCAGAAAGCACGTTAACCTCAGCCACCTCAGCATACCGTTTCTAAAGCAAGTATCTAACAAGCAACTGGAATTTCTCTTGATACTCTACCAGTGAAATAATTAGGCCCATTATTGGTATACTAATTTTCTACTATGAGGCACTGAAGCTAGCAAGCTTCCCATTTTTTGTTTCCTCCAAATTCTGATTGTTATTTCTTTGTGCCATCTCCAGATGGAGGTGGGCCCTTCTTCCCTCAGTGAAACTGCAAGTTAATTTGCAACAGTAAGAAAGCTTTTTTTAATATATAAATCTACCATAAATCCCAACAAAATAAAACAACCAAGTTTTCTTGTAAGGAAGAAATCTATTGGTGTGCAGGTGAGACAGCTGCACACTGAGAACTCCGAGATCTTACAGAAAACCAGACATTCCTATGCCAGCCTGAGCAACCAAACAAGATGAGAACTTTCAAGTCAGAATTTAACCGCATTAATTGCTGGCAGACATGAAATCAGCTGCTTAACTATTGTGAAGAGTTTCAGAATTATTTTTGGAGGAAAAAACACCTATTTCTTTAAGATGTTTCAGAGCATCTATCAGGAAATCTGTAGTTATTAGGGTACATTATCTACCTGTATTAGGGTACATTAACTACAATACCTTGTAGTTAGCAAGGGTACATTAAGTGGATGTGCTATGGCTCCATTAATATGAAAAGCTAGAAACTTTTACTGAAGTTAAGCATATGCAAAAGCATCCACAACAGAAAGATGTGTATTAAAATTCTTTGACTAATAGGCAAGCTATTTGAAACTCTGACCTAAAAAAAAAAATCTATTAAAAAAAAAGCTCTTTTCTATCTGAACACAAGCTGTATATTAAACAGCCTATTTTACTTTGAAGTATATTCCACTTTCACATTTCTGTTCTCAGAAGACTGGAGTTAACCCACCAAATATAAAAAATAGCCTTAGATTTTTTTTTATTTTTTTTTTTAAGTCAGACCTTTCCAGCTCTGACCTGAGCACACAAACCCGTATTCCTGGCAAATGTTCATTACTAATGCTCCTTAAATCTGTCTGGCTTTTGAACCACACAAACCAGGTATATTCTCACACTTCCAGTGTGGCAACAACAGATTCATCTGCTGCCAAAACAGCCACTCTACAAAGATATCTATCAGCCATGGGGCCTTTCTGCATCTAGCAAGAACTCATTAGTGTAGTCAGGCTTCCAACGTCTTTTGCCTGGAAAAAGAGACAAACGTGTTCCTAGAGCTCAGTGTGAAATATAAAAGGAATCTGATGCTTAGAAGTACTCCAGGCAAACCGACACTTGTCAGATCTAGAGACTCACATTAAAAAAATGACACATCAGCATAGGAAAAATTTCTTTGAAATACTGTAAAATGAAACTAGAAGGAGATAAAGACCTACTGAAACTAGTTGTACACCTTTGAACATGAACTGGAAGTAAGGAAATAGAAAACAAAAAAAAACCTGGCAGACATTTAAAGTAGAAGTAACAGTGATGCTAATGATGAGTGAAGTAGTCGGATTAAGGCTATCAAATAAATTAACAGGTCTGTACACTGCAGCTTCAACAGAACAAAAGGAGGTGAAGCCAACACTAATGAAGTTTCCATTTGCTGGACTGGATTTTTAAAGGCTTGGGAAGACAGAGAAAAAAAAAAGAAACCATGAGGAATGTCAAAAGCAGTTTAAGCAGGCTGCACACCAAATCATCAGAAAGAGAAATACCTTACAAATGAGAAATTTCCTTAATGGCACACTCTCTGATACTCATGACAGACATGCATTTTAGAAGTTTTGCAGTCTATCCTCATTTCCAAATCACAGGTTCCAAACAGCACGGATATAACTAACAGGAGAGCTTAGAAGTTAGTCCTGAATCCAGACACGTATGAAATGCATTAAAATTGCTGGTTTCTACAAAAGCATTAGACTGACTGTGCAGAACCACAAGACTGAAGTGGCTTTTAAAGGTAGCCAATGTCTCCACTCAAACAGACATACAGAAAAAATCACATGTCTTTGTGGTAAATTACAGCAGCATACAAAGTTTTAACATACCTGAAGTATCTCATAAGAGAGTATCTCCAAATGAAAAAGTGCCTGGTAAGAAAGTACCAGACCCACCATGTCTTGATGTTCGAGGCAACCAGGATCAGACTACGGTCTACTCTGCACACTGAGATAAAAGGTGCAGCAGTTATCCATGCTAGTTTCCTCTTAAGATCACAATGAGCTTGAGTTCTGAGGCACACACACCACAGAGTTCACAATTCTCAATCTGCATTTTTGCAGTTCCTGGAGATGTAAGTTGAGGCAGCAGGCATGTAACTAATACAAGAAAAAAATCTGAATGTTTTTGAGATAAATTATGCCTATTTACACAAGTCAGAACATCAGAAGGGACAATGTGCTCCAGGATAACAGCAGGACTTAATTTCAAATATGAATGCTCACTGAAAAATTCAGACTCATGGAGAAGCATCAAAAGTCACGATGTATTTGTATTACATTAGCACCTAGAACACTGGATTGAAAAGAGAGTTGTACTAGCCATGTTAAGCCACTCTAAACAAATGGAAAAATAAGTATCTTAATTAAGGGAAGGCATCAACCTGTTTAATTTGAAAATATTTTCTTTCAAATAATAGAACGGAAAGATATGGTTTAAGTTTTTAAGAAAATGAGTCCTACTCATGATACTCTCCAAAGTAAGAAGATTCCAGACATACCACTCATATCTGGATCAAACAGTTTACTAGAAAGGAGGAGGAAAAAATACCTATCTGTCACTCTTGGCAATGGTGCATTCTGCAACACTACAAAAACTAGTTCTATGTGTATTTAAATGCATCCTAGACTAAGTCAATCTTAAAAGACTTAGTCTTTTAATCTTGCAAGATTGACTGGTCTGAAAATTAACATCTGAGATGAGGTTCATAAAGTATTCTTTATTAATATCATTAGAAGTTGCAGAAACAACCTTCTTGTAATATAAAGGCACAGGGAGACATTTTTGATAAAATATTCCAATCAAACAGTAACTTACAGTACAAAAGGACAATTGTAATGCACATACAAACCCCAAACATCTCATTCAAAAATATTTCACCGTGTTCATCAATAATAATGGGCAATGACTAAAAATATAAATTGTTATTGTACAATAAATATCTGATAGGTGCAAACAGGACAAGATTTATTGCTCTCCACAATGTTTTCCCTGTAGTGTGGGGTGCGTTTCTTAAAGTTCCAAATTCCTTTTATAATGGTTTATAGAGTAACTTATTTCCGAGGGAACTAAGCCCCAAACCCAATCTGACAGGACATTCTGACAGCTACAGAACTGCCTCAAGCAGTAACCAGAACAGTGTTTGTTTCTTTTACACTTTAACAATCATACTCCATTCGCTCATTGGGAAAGGTGGTAGATGCTTAAAAATCAACTTTAGTGATAAATCAAGGCTTTTATGGTAGGGTAATATTACCTAGTTTGAAAGTTAGTCTGTTTTCTTCAAATAAGTGGATTTTATGATGAAAAATAACAGGAACCTTCCCTGTCAGCTTGTGCTAGAGTGAGCATGTAAAACCATTTGTCAAGTGAAGGGAAGGGAGACATTAAAAATAAAAGCTGCACTGGGCACTCTAACCAAAAACGAGACAAGGGATTAGGAGCAAATTAATACTACATAGACAAAGACAGCTTACAGTGATAAATTCAAATTCTAAAATACCCTTAACTTAGTAATACAAGAAATCAAAAAGCCCCTCTGCATCCCTATACAACTCTGCTTTCTGAGCGTTGAGACAGAAGGGCCCGTGAGCTCGCTCGCACTGTGCTCACCTTGCACTGCAGCCATTCAGTAGAGCATTCAGGAGCTGCCACCGGGCTGGGGCGCAGCAGAGGCACACTGCTGCCACACGCATGCCGAGGCACACGAACTGCTCTGCAAAGCACAACCTATCCCACCTTTCAGCCTGTACGAAATACTCTTTCATACATGCATTTAAATACTAGTCCCCTTCATTAGTGCTACAAGGAGTAACATGCATACATTTCCTAAGACTATCTTTTTATGAATAGGACTTGAGGAAAACGAAGTGTTATAGTAGTTGTGAAAACTGTAATTTAGACCAACTACTCCAGGTGTACACAAACCTCAGCAAGTCAATTTTAACAGCGCTGGGAAGAGTGAAACTTAGTTCAAAAAAGGGCTCTTAGAATGAACACAGCTTGATGAATTTAGCTGCTAACCCAAAAGATGAATATTCAGTAAACTCCATTACACTTGAATTCAACAGTTGGGAACTATGTAAAATATTCTATATTAACTTTCTAGACATAATTATTCAAACTAGAGTTTTCTTCTAGCATAAACACTTAGTTTTCCAAGTTCTTCTAAGAGTAACCCATGACCAGCGAAACGTGAATTCTGAGAATTATTAGCTTCAATGTAGTATAGCATTATTTACTCTTTTTTTTTTTCTGAAACTAAATAAATAAAACCATATTCTTTGGTTTATGCTGAACTACACTGGACTAGTGACTTTTTAGTTTTAGTTAAGCTTCTATCCCCAATTTAAATCAATACAGATCTTTTTACTGTAGCCTTGCTCCAATTCAAATTATCATTGTTAAAAGTTAGTTTGCTCACACCATGATTTTCTGCTAAACAGTCATGTGTATATACCAGCACGAAGGGTAAAAGGTTTGTACAATAATTACATTAAGTGATATTTCCAATGGCAGAACTACAAAAGACATCAAATGAATGTTAGTTCAAATGACATTTGAGTTTACAATGATCTTAAAAAAAATAAAAATACACAATGTCCAAGAATAGTAAAATACAGTGTAAAACCTCCTAAAAACAGACAGTAAACGTGGGAATCCTGCACTCACAGTAGGAATGTACTGCACAGCATCAACATGGAAGCCTGCTAAGTTCGAAACAATGCAGACAGCTAGATTTACCTGGATGTAAATGCCACTTCAGGGTGTTTAAACAAACACAAAAATGAGACAAGGATGTCAGGAAAAAGGCCTTTAAAACAGGCCATCAGTCTAACTTGACTTTCCAAGTAAAAACATCAGCTTCACAAAACTGTGACACTAATGCAGTTTTATGTAAAGTACCCTTTGACACACAAACTGTCAATCAAGCTATCAGTCTGTTCTGGCCTACTCCCTTTCAAATAGTTAGGGAGCAGACTCAACAGTAGCTCAGGTTTCATTCGGTAAGTACCTTGTCTGTTTGCAAAGGAACATTACATCACCATAAAATTACATTTTTATGGTATTTAGAAAACTGATAAACTAGGGTTGGGTTTTTTTTTTCCTATTTTCTCTTTTTAGCGCATAGTTTCAAAATGTCATTGTCTCTGTGTCTTTGCAATAGTGTTTTAGTCAGCATTGCCAAAAATCTTCACTGTGGACTACCTCACATTGTTACTCAACTGTGCGAGGTATTCACGCAGTTCTTTCGCGGCTTGGAATCTACCGTATCGCTTCTTTGGGTTGGCACACTCATCCAGCAAGGCCTCCAGTCGGCCATCTTTGGCAATTTCAGGTGGGGGGTCATGAAGTAGTCCTCCAGAAGTGCCACGCCACGTGGCGTGTCTTGATAAAAGGTTCTGACAAATAGCATAATAATTGTGGTCCACAGTGACACGAGCACAAAGAATCTCTTTTGAGAAGGAGAGACAAGCTTCTTTGTCACAGTCATCAAATTTACTTTCATACCACACATCCCAGTTTTCAGGTTTATCTACGAAATATAAGGAGACAGTAAAAAAATAAAGTGAGAGGAGAAAAGAGCATATGTGTGTTTGAACACAATCACAACTCAATACGAGACTTAACCGGTAAGACTTAAACTATACACCAACTTTTAAATCTTACATGTTCTAGTCTAAGATTGTATCTGACAGTCTTTTATATCCTTCTGCTGAAATGGCCCTGCCAATAGAACAAACACAGGAAAGAAACAAAGAGGGTAAAAGAGACAGCAGTGAGAGGGAAGCAGAGCAAACAGCACATACCCAGACACACATACCCAGAGGGAACAAATGTGGCACACACAAAAATACCAGAGAATGATCCACAGCCAAAGTTGAGAGAAAAACAAACAAGCAACAAAGATTTTGTTTCACCAGTTGCCTTGGGAACTAACACTGGCAAGTGGTCAACCAGAGAACAAGAAAAACATTGTAAAGGAATGGCCATAAACTTCCCAAACATTACCTTCCAACCTCTTACTTTAGACACAGTGGTAAATAAAAAGTGTGCATAAAAAACCCAACATATCCATTACATATAATCTTTAGAGAAAGAAAAATTTCAGGATGACAGATTATGTTTACACATATGTATAAAACTGTAAAAATGTATATTCAAAAAGCTATCAAAATTTCAAGGTGTAAGAGGTGGCCTTATCACAAAGCTTTAAGTTCAAACCTGATTTACAGAAAATACCTTATACAATAATATGTAAAAGGTTACTGAGTGTGAGATCTCCTGAGTTCTTATGACTTGTTCTTAAAAAACTTTCACCCTCAGTTTCTAGGTTACTGCCAGCTTTGAGACAAGGTCCTTATCATGGAGTCTCAGTTTTGTGTATCTCTTAAAACTGGGATGTATACAAAAAAGTATCTGGTTTTGGTAGTCTCCAAGGTGACTACTGGTCTACTTGTTCATGGTGCACTGCAAGCCAGACTAGGGGAGGAAAAAAAGTGTACTAAAGGATAACTACTAAAATTATAAAAGTGTGATGTAAACTTTGTACAGTGAATAGCAGAATCAAAACGGAAAAAAGCCAGCAACAAAGGAGAATGGGGAAAAAAAGGCTCCAGCAAACTCCAATATGATAACCCACACAGAGTACAATTAGATATTACTGTACAGTGCTATTGGACAGAATGTACATATTTAAATATCTAAACAGGCATATTAATCACTCTAGCTGGAGACTGTTTAATGAAACTTGCCAGAAGATTAATGAAATCGGTATTAAATGTCAAGTTTATACAAAGACTGAGAGCTTTCTCGTGTCCTCATTTGTTTTGTGTTCTTGATTAATTGTTAGATTACAAATCATGCAGGAAAATCCTAGTTAGATCCAAATTAGTCTGAGAACTGTAGAGAACAGATGTGTGACACTTCCAGCACTGCTTCTGCAGGATGCTGCTTGTTCCTATTCCATGTACACATAAGCTTTTTCAGAGTTCATTTGGTCATCTTTGTGACTGAGCAGCTCAAACATGCTCCAGAATCAGTCTTAAGAATTTTAATAGTTAAGGGATGGAAAAAGAAGGAAAAAAAAAGTTTATTTGTGTGGCCCATATATACTGAAGTAATTGTACTGGATATCTAAGATATTAAAAGGTTTACTTGCTGGACTCAGATAACTTTAATCAAATGTCCTTAAGAATGTATAATAAATATACTTTAAAAAAAAAAAAAAGAAACACCACAAACCCCCAAAACCCACAGCACCCAAAAGGCCCCAGAAAACATGTGTCCTTGTAGGAAAGCATGTGGATAGAAAACACACCTCAAAGCTAATTCAGCAGCACAGCATACCAAGTCTATTTGCTAAGCTTAAAAAAATCCATTCACCCAAAGCAAACCAGAATCACTTGGCCTGCTGCCACGAACTTCTGCAGAACCCAGAGCTTCATGTTCAATGTCTCTAGCCCTTAAGTCTGTAAGTTTGCCTTATTCTCTTAAAAGGAACACAAACCCATGTAATGCCACTTTGTCAAACATCTCCCCTGCTGTCACTGCTTTGAGCTTTTATAGTTGACAGAAAGAGAGTGACAGTTGTCACTACTGAAACTACCCATCCCTGCAGATCCAGTATTACAGAGCACCCACCTGACAATCGACCCGGAGGCAGGCTATGGAACTACGGCTAAGCGGGCTGGGAGACTGTCATCATTCCCAGACAACAGAAGTCTACAACTCCCATCCTTACAGACATCTGGAAACAACGAAGGGAGCCTCTCTCTCTCAGCTAAAGCAGAGAGACAGCCCATCTCCTCCTGTCTGTCCAGCTGTACAAACCCATCCAACACCCAAACCCCTCCTCCCACCCAATCTCTCCATTCAAACAGGATTACAGAGATTAAAAGTGTATCTAAATCAAGTTCAGGTAAACTCAACCCTTCATACAATTGACAAATTGGTCAAGTTAATTAGTAGTCTAATTGCAGAAGAAAGCTAATGAGTTTGTTAATTAGTAGTCTAGTTATAAAGCAAACACAATGGGTATTTGGCAACTACACATACTTTACACATATTGCAGGGAAGAAGCAAGACACGGGGTGAGGGGAGAGAAAGATGACACTTACTCTGTCTGATTAACCTTTTGTCTGCTACCAGAACGTTTTCTGCATCCACAATGATAACTTTCCCATCTCTTGGTCCAACTGCAAAGTTGTCAAAGCTGACATCAAGGAGGTAGAGTGCAAATTCAAAGTCATTGTTCGTCAGCTGCTCAGCGATCTCCATCAGCTGCCAGGCCAGATCCACTCGTTTCTCCCATGGTGCATTAAAGTAACTCCACAGCTCCTCTCCCACGTAATTGACGGCCACCATTCTCCCGCACGCTCCCAGGTACTTTGCGAACGGCCAACCCTCATCAGAGGGAAAACTCTGTGCACAAAAACAGTTTTAAATTGTCATTAATACAAAACAGCTTAGATTGGAAGGCTGTTCAATAAAATCTGGGAGACACCTATAAATGCCCATCAATGTCCCATTTCCATATACTTCTATGTTTTGAAGAGAAAGAAAAATACACACACACACAAAATATATATATATATGTTTCCATGAGCAAGAGGCCCTGCTGGAACACCAGATGGGAGAGTCATAGGACCCAGATCTAGCTTTCTGTAGAGTATATATACACACACATGTATTCACATACACAATTCCACCAGCTATCTCTTTCTATTGGTGTTTTATACACATCTATTATAATAATACAAGTGTAATTCCCACCAAGAGAATTTTGTATCTGGTAATTTAATTAAAAATGTGGTGGTTTGTTGGTTGTTTGGGGTTTTTTTTAATAACCTAAAGGAAAAAAAGTAAAAAGTAATACCTCCTTCTCTCCACCAACCCCTTCTTGCCTTTTTCCCCAGTTCACTGGACTTTTCTGAGGATCCTCTCACTTGAATATCTTTCACAGAAAGGATTACAAACCAGATTAAGGTACACAAGTAAGTTTTTGGTTTCTTATGCATCTAGTACCCTTAATCTATATTAACTGTTATATACTCTGTGTGTTTACTGCATATAGCCATATAACATTTTTATCTCTAACAGGAGTTTTCTTGAAAGTTGACACAAGAGAAGGAACAGTAATAATATATAAGAAGTATAAAAGAAACCACACACAAAAAAAAAATTGCAAAAGCCCAAACCACAACAGCATATTTTTTCTATTTCAGTTGTGCTGAATGTGTCCTCACACTTCAACTTGAGCAGAGAAGCATTTCAAAGATATCTTTACATCAGGAAGAAACCATAAAAATACTAATTTAAGAAGCCCCAAATGTGCAGAAGTGACACCACCTTCACTAGATGTTTTCCGTGTAAGCCCGCTGCCACGGCAGGAACCAAGTTTCACTAGGAAGCCTGTTAACCAGCCTCTGACACAAAAAGCTACTGGATCACTGAATCCTCCAGCAATATCCCAGAGGAAAACATTTTAATTTGTGTTCCCTACTTTTTAAAAGGCACTGCCAGTAAACAGGCAAGAAGGAAAAGCAATACAAGAACTTGCTCAGCACTGCAACAACAGTTTCTCTCAGTTACACAGAATTTTCGTGATTTCACCCCAGCTGTACATTTCAGGAGGTAAAACCCAAACCCTATGAAGAGATTGTCTCCATCCACTAAGGTACTTCACCACAAAGCTGGAATTTTATAGTACAAAAATTCTAAGTATGAATGCTAATAATGGAAAGGCTTACTGAAGCACATCAAAGCCTCCCATATTGGATGGGCAGCACAAGGGCTTCCGTGGTGCAACTTTTCCCAGCCACAATTCTTCTCTCAAAATCCTTATCAGAAGTATCAAACTATCCAGAGGAGACTAGGAAAAGAAACAGTTACTACTGAGAGTCAAGGCCATTTTTCTCTCCCCACACAACCTTCCTCCAGAAAAAGTGAGGAAGAAAAAAAAATTAAAAAAAAAAAAAAGTGAAAAGAGGTTTGGAGTTTCCACTTTCCTGCCACTAATATCAGTGACTGTCACTAACACCCATGTGACTCTCACTTCACATCTCCAGCACAGCAAACCAGTTCTCTCAGCTCCAGCCTCCTCATTTCCACCCTGCTACAGGCCTTCCACACACAGACGATTCAGGGGTGAGTATCTGCTCTGGAAACTTCTACACTAAGTGACTCCCAGTCCTTCCTTGTTTTCATTTCAAGGATTGCTTATGTATCCTACTCCAAATGTCTACCTGTCAAATCAGAGGGAATCAATGCACTTGTGATCACATGGCAGGGGAGAACCTGATGTGCTTCGATCCTCCAGCATAAGGCAGCCTTCGATAAATATTTATTTTTTTTTAAATTAGTAACAGAAAAGCTTAAGGCAAGTAGTAGTACTACATCCATGAAATACTTAACAGAAGGTCACATCAGTGCATACAGGATTGCCACTTCAAGATTTCCATTCTGAACAGAAGCTTTGTGATGGCAGGACGGGTGGTCTAGTGTTACCTATCTGCTCTCAGCAAGAAGATGATGAGCCTTCTAGTTTGCACAAATGAAAAATGCCCACTTTCACATTTAATTGCTTTTTGTTTAAAGGGCATGATTTAACAGTCATTAAAACACTTCTTGTTTAATATAATTAAAGCATTTAATAAAATGTTATGGAGGCCCTAATTGAGGCAGTACCTAAAATGCAGGCTGAGTAGCAGGTTAGCTTGTCCCCAGCTTCCAGCAGTCCTTGCTCGAACACTTAAGCACATTGAAATTTATTCATTTACAGTTTCATCATTATTTAATATTTTTAATATAATTTTGAGACAGTAAAAAAAAAACATTTGTTTATCTGTTAAAGCTATTTGATAATTAGATCCTACTGGAAGCTAAGCATACATCTCAGACTATTGTAGCTCAAGACATCCCCTCTGGCACTTTCTAGGGCTCTTCAGATTTTATACATAACCAATCTTGTCTATATAGTACATGTGCAGAAATAAACATCATAATTTATATCTTTGACATATTTTGACATCTTTATGGAAAAAAGCCATTAAGCTAACTTCTAACATGGCAAGTGCAGAAGACAATTTAAATGGTAATAACTGTATTTACCATTGCCAAGAATCTTTCTTGGTTGGTCAAAGGACATCAGACCCATACCAGTAACAGAAGAGGTTCAAAGCTTTTGGAGTACCTGAGCATCTGGACTTCTACTTTACTTTGATCTACCGATCTTCCCACACAGGCAAATCCGGTCAGGAAAAAATCCCAAAGCTGATGCAGAATTTGATCATTTTGAGACCAGGATGGTATCTTCAAGCTGGGCTACCACATGACTGAACAGAACTAAGCCTTTCTGACCGAATCTACTATGCAACAAGGACGACATCCAGTACTCAGGGTTTGTACCTGTAGGCTTTGGGCTATTTATGAAGGTGGTAAGTACAGGCAAATATCCACTACTTCAGGGCAAGTCAAGCGATAACATTCCACAGTTAGGAAGGTGGCAGGGTTTGTTTGGAGTTTGTTGGGGGGTTTTGTTTTGTGGTTAGAAAAAATAACCTTCCAACAAATTAAGTCTGTGGTAATTCAGTGTTTCTCACTTACTCTACAGACCAATATAATGAAAACTCATGCCCGTGGCATCAATAAATGCCACTGAAATGAGATTTCATACACATTTATCATTCAGTCCTGGATCAAAACAAACCAATACATAAATGGCTGCTGTCCATCAAATGAAATTACTTATTTACAAAAGAACATGATGTTTCACTCAAAAAGAAGCAAGCAGGAGTTGGTGCTATTACATTACCTCCAGAGAACTCTGGGCAAGCAAAAAATGTTTCATTCCAGTGAGAGGGATCAAGAGGCATATCCAAAAACACCAAATACTGCCTACCAGTATCCATTAGGAAAAAGCCCTACAGTTTAGTATTGGGGAGTGTGTGCACCTATCAGTCCTGTACCTGTGCAAGTCTACTTTATCCAATGTTATAAATTTCCTTTCTTTTCCAGCAGCAGCAGGGATGTATGTAATGGCTTAATCCGATTCTCCAAGTACAGCGTTAGTCACAATGGTACACTGATCTTCAAAACACATTTAGTATGCTTCCTGCCTTGCATACACTGAATCTCATTCCACACAGGAAATTCTAGAAGCAGTTTGGCTTATTAAGAAATGAACATCCCAAACATTACTAGCAATATATCTCATGCCATACTGTAACACAGTTATATTTATAAATCTGTGGCAATAAAAAGATCTTTTGACAACAGGAGTGCGGGGAATCCTGCCAACATCTGCACATGTACAAACAACATCTCTGTTTTGGCTCCCTTCCAACTGGCACGTAACATCCACATCTACACTTCATTACCCAAGTCAGTAGCCGAAGAAGGGGATAAAAATATGTACAAGTGCCTCATTCAGCATTTTTATATTCACCCAGTGAATCTGACAGGAATATTAATTGAAGTGCAGATCCGTTGTCTTTGCAAGCAGATTTGTAACTTTTTGTACTATTCTACTTGGATAGCTTTTTTCTAGATGCAACTGCATCCAAACTGAGATTATTTTCTTAATGATTAAAATTTTGAAAGCTAGTAAGACAAGAACATGCATTTGTACAGTCATTACACATTTTCTCCAAGAACAACTTGCATTTAGAAACAGAAAGCCTAGTAAATAGCTGTCAAAGATTTCAGATTTCCTAAGACAACTAAAAACTGCACATTTAACAATTAAGCTAAAAACTAAGCTCTTGTTCAAAACCAGACAAGGCTATCTAACAAAAGAATCTGCAATTCTGATGCACCCACTCACATTTTATCTGTGAATATACATACAAATGCCATGGAAACCACAGGCAATTAAAGACTTTAAAAGTGTTTTAAAATACAGCAACACTTATGAAAAATTAGAAACAAGTAGCTTCTTAAGTTTTCCTGCATTTAACATTGTTATCTTTCTGTATTCACTGAGAAACATGTATAACCTTCTAATGGAAAGGCAGAAAACAGTAAATAGGACAAAAACCTCCACTACTCCTGTTCCCAGTGACACATACAGCACAAAAATATTCTAGTTGCCCTAATTAGCGTAGCTACAAGATCTCTCTAAGCCAACCCTGTCAAAGGGACAAAGGACACTGTTCCTGAAAGAATAATACTGCATTTATGCCCTTTAAAAATACACTGAATTCTCAGAATAAATATTGAGAATTAATAGGGCGATTTCATCATTCCACTGAAGCATAAAACACACTATCAGTGCATTTGTCTTCCTCACTTCCATCTGTTTAAACACGAGGAGATATACAAATCTGCCTCTGGTTTTGAATGTTCAGAGCTGTGAATTAGTTTGTGCAGTAAAGACTCACCAGCCTGAAGCTGATAAGCCCTATTGTAGTCTGCAGTAACACAGATCTCTTTTCAATTAAACACTTAAAAGAATATTAGTTCATCATAAACAAGCATATAATTCATCTTAATAACTTAAAAAAAATAAAACCACAAAAGACCAAACCTGACATCTCTGAACTACTACCTTACCAAAGATATGATCTTCATTTTAAAAAATTTAAGAACTGCTCTGGAAGATGCTACAAATATGCTGAACATCATGACCAATTTTTGTATAGTTCCATCTAAAAAAAAAACCAACCAAAAAACCCCAAAAGCCAACAAAACAAAACCACCAACTAAAAATCCAAAAGAAACAAAGAGCTACACCTTAACTATAATGGAATTAAAAAACATATGCAAAACAGAGTGGAGAATTCTCTTCCTACTCCTAATGATCCTGAAGACCATCGTGGAAAGATTACTCTGATGTCTTTGCTAGCATCATCCTGTTAAACAGTGTTTGCCCAGGCACAAGTGGCATGGCAAGTAGAACTTCAGTAATATGCTCTTCCTCAAAAGGAAGAAATCAGTTACCTCTCACAGCATACTGTTGATTCTTGCAGTGTAAACAGAAGTAGCACTTGCATTAGTCACCATGGCAAGTAAGCAAAGCTCTGGAACCACGCAGACAGGGAGATGAGACTTTACAATCAAACTTTTCAGATCAAAGTAAGTTAAAAAGCAGAGTCTAAACACCGAAACCTTCTTTTGTCAGGAACTGCTCTGCATTCTGGAAGATATATATCCAAGTGTATTTGTGATTGCTATATAATGAAAACTATCTCATTCTCAATTATATGCCAAATCATTTGACAATCTACTAAGACTCCCACAGAAGTTAAGCAGATACATATACATACACACACAGCCTACACGGAGTGAGAAGTGGATTCATCAGATATTCCAAATATTAGTATTCCCATTGAAACTGCATTTCTTTCATTCGTTTGACTTGTGTTCAGTTTTATTACATTTCAATCAGTCACTGCATACACCTCATGCCAACAAGAGGTACTTATCCAGCTTCATAGACACTCTAAGTAGGACAAAAATACAAAGGCAACTCTAAATATAAACCCACTCCAGAATCAGAAGTTGCTCAATGACTAGGTCGAACACTTGAACTCTCGAAGTTGTATTTCACAATTCCAGCAGAGGTATGTCACATCTCCAAACAAAGTAATGAGTAATGATTCAGTGGAACAACCACACTATAGAAAACATTATGTTGTATTGGTTGTTAACTGTTCAAATTAGTTTGCAGTTCATAAAAGTTTGTTCAGATTAAATTTGCAACACATGAAAATAAGCACTATCAGTTATAGGTCTGCAATACATCACAATGAAGTCCTAACCAAGAAGCCCTTCTCTTATGTCTGGAAGTTAACTTGCAAAATCAAAGAGCCAAAACCTCAATTACTAAATTGGGAAGTAAAACACAGGTCCCCCCATACATTAGGCACACCATAAGCAAACTGACAACTTCAGTATTTCAAGATTTGGAATATGGGATAATGTACTTTTCTGTCTTACTGAAAACTGCTCATGGTTACAGTTTATCGGGAGGATCTCTGTTTCAGTCTGTATAGTGATTTCAGAGCAGCCTCTAGATACTGACAGATCTTAATACATATCCCACAGCAACTTCAAGAATTTCTTCAGCATTCTGAAGCCTTCCATTTACTTTACTTATATGCATCACTTTAGATAAATTTCTCCAGAAAGCAGGATGAAAATAGATTTGACCATTCAAGGAACGTAATTAAATGTGCTAACACGAGACGTGCAAGCCAGTTCTGGCCTCGTGTAAAACAACCCTTCCATCCTCAATACAGTCACATTAGTTGAGTCTTCTCATAACATCTCCGTGGTGAGGCTGTTAATTTTTTGGTTACAGCCATACCCCCTTGGGAACAGTTGATCCTGTAACTGCCACAAATCCAGGATGTTTAGCACAGCAATTGTGTATCAGAAGCACCACGCAAAGCAATGAAGACAGTTCAAAAGGAATCAGGTATTAAAATTTTTTAGCTTTCTACCAACCTATGTAGAACTACAGAAAAATAATTTATGACTACAGGACTGTGTATGGTAAAAAGGAAAACAGAAATCCTGAGCAAGAAAAGTGGCCCATTCACATCTTACTGAGTTACACATGGATCAGAAAAATAATTCTGTCTAGAAATTGGCTAAATTGCTACTTTGAGTTAATTCAGCACAGTAAATTGTTTCAAAGAGATCACAGTTACTGTTTTACTATATGTTTACCAGATGTCTATTATTGTTCTTCCTGTAACAAAAACCTAACAGAAACCCTAATGATGACATGGAGAGAAACCAGAAGAATTTTAGGTTATGTGGCAACAGACTGTTCACGCAGAGTATTTATACTAGGAATGAAGATACAGCTGTTGTTTGGTTTGGTAGTACTTGGTTTGTTTGTTGTTGTTTTCTCCCACAAGGAATAACAATGATTTGAAGTCATGAAAAGAATGAAGTCATTAAACTTCAGTATTTGGAAAGCTAAATACATATCTGAGTGAAGGGCAACAATTTACACAATCTATTAAAAATGCATACACATTGCTATTTTTCATATAGGTATTAGAGTCAGAAAAATTCACTGAAATTTATCACTTACACACCAGATAAAACATTTACCATCACCCTTTAAAGATTCTCCATTTTAAACAGGTTGTTAAAAGCTACAGCTCAAGAAAAAGTTGCAATAATGCACTCTGGATATAATTCACAGATACTGTCTGTAGATTGGGGGCAAAAAACGGCTTTATTGCTTGCAAGCATTTTATTTACTTTTATTTTAATACCAAAGTCTGCGCACAAGCATCAAATTTGCTTTGAGAACAAAGACAATCCACTGTCATATTCCCGGCCTCTCTTGCAGTATCATACACCGATACAACAGCCAGCACACAGGCCAGAGGGAACACTGCGTGACCAGCTCTAGATGCACTTCTGTCACTACAGTCAATAAAAGCTGCTTTCCAGTTTTGCTGAGCCAGATGTAAACTGTCTTTTCAGCCAACCATAAGACCCTAGGAGACATACAGCCACTTTGCTGAAAGCCAGTTTTCTTACCAAGAAACAGTTCTCCTCAGCAGTGAGATATACTTTGGTTCCCCCAACACCCAGAACAAGGAATCCTCCACTTTGCCCTGTTTTTCGGGGCGTTGTTGGTTTGTGTATATGTCTAAGCACAAAACTGAAAACTTTGCCACAGACCTCCATGCACTGGACAATTCGTGGTTGCATATTATGGCTCACAGCACGGCAACTATGGTGGAACAATGACAGTGGATCAAAACCCGTTCAGAGACAGCCACTGCCACTCTAAACAATAGCAAATCTGGAGGCTGAGAGATCAGGGAAGGAGCTCAAAGGAAAATAAGAAGTATGTCTACAGACAGCTTGACTATTTCTCCAAGTCTTTCTGTTCAATCAACTTGGTTTTGGAACAAATCTTGTCAGGAAATTGTCGAAGTTGGGAGGAAGAAAAGTCGAGGACTCTTCTCAGCCTCTATGGAGGTTAACAATAAGAGGCAAACATTTTTGCTTCTATAACAGTAAGTTTATGTTTCTATTTGCCACTTAGGACAAAAATTAATTGTGCTACTTCAAAAAGCTGCATAAAATCTATTAACTGAGTGCACATCATGGTCAGAACAATGAAAGTTACTCCATTCCAGTTATTTTTAAAAGACATACTAGAAGGTGGGTGGTTTATAACACACTGACACCGGGTGAGGATAAATCTACTTAAATCCATGCTGGTACTATGAATTCTGCAAGAAGTAAATATTCACACTGCATTCAGTCGGTAATCCAATTTATTTTTACACTTTTGCTATTTCTTCACAAGGCAACTTTGGCTGACCTATCTTTGCAAGTGTTTGATGCACACAGTCATCATATTCAATTATGAATCAGATACCATGCACAGATCCTATCCTTTAGGTGACTCCTATTAAAAATACTCTGTTCCATTAAATAAGTCTGAAGGGAACAGCAGCAAGTTTTGTTGTTGCTTTTGCCTGAGTAAGCTGTTCATGTTTATATAAAATACTGGTTCAGACGTAGCAAATTTTGATTACAGATCAGAACTAAAATCCCAATCTCTGGCAAAAAAAAAACCTAACTCTTATAATCCACAAATTGCCAGCTGTAGTAGACAATGATTTATGATCGAAAATTCACTTTAAAAGACCAAATCAAATTCAGTGCCTCTGTATTTGGCTGTTCCTGTAACTTAAGCAACACAGGACATTAATGCACTGAACACCAAGAATCCAGAGGTTATCTCTGCTTCTAAATCAAAACTGTTATTCATGGCAGCATTACAAACAATCACAGTAGTGTCTGGTGAAAAGCTCAACACAAAAGCAACTAGCAGTACTTTCCCTTGTGCCTTCTGGTGACAGTTAGCGTCAGTTGAGTGCATCAAATCTTTACTTATTTTAAATTAAAAGCCAATTCTTCGTATAACATCAGCAGGTTTCCCTTCCTAGAAGCAGCTCATTTTTAGAACAAGCCTACAAGTCTCATTCTCAGTCCAATATCTGCCCTTGTCAGTACTGCCGAAACATATACCATGAGATGTTTTCAGTATCTCATGTATAAATACAAGTAAACTTCTTCAGTAGCTGATTATCACTTCTGGAAAGCATCTCTCACAGAGAGTAGCTCACATCTTGCTGTTACATTAGCTGCGTAACACACAGTTATCCATTCCCTATGTGTTTCTTATATAGGGGCTAAGAACTGAGTACTGTGTGACATGTTATGTGACAAGAGTTCATTCCAATTCCTATATTTAAGATATTTCATTCCCAACTGAGGGAAGGCATTCAAACCTGGGGGGACATTACTGAAATGATGAGAATACATTAACTTCTAAGAGTTTTTCAACATACAAAGCTGCCCCGAAGTTCTCCCCAGAAATATTTTCCAGTATAGGCCTATTCATCAAAATTTACAAGACTCTGCAAAACACTTTTGATCTGACAAGAGGTGACAGACAACTTTACCACACTCTGGAATGGTACAGGCTGCCTCACTTCCCACCAGTTTGACCCACTCTGCTCTCAGCGGCACCTTAGCTAAGATAACAAGCGCTTTGCTTGCCATTTAAGTCCAAGTCCAAAGATTTTCATCTCTTCAACAGATTTGTCCAACAGCCTCAGTGCTCATCCACAGCTTATCAAGAAGCTGACAGGAATTAAGGCTCTTAAATCAACCAGCGCTGCCCACTGCCTTTGATCCACCCCACAGCAGGAGATGCTGCAACTGTGCCATATAGCCTTTGTCTGTAACGATTGCATTACTCCCCCTCAAACGCTGAAGAAACATAGAAAGCTGTTTTCTGGTCATCTAGGTGTACTTTGGATGTTGGAACCAGTGTTCAAAACCAAAATTCCAAGTTGCATGAAACACAGCCAAAATAAATTGATTCTCTAAGAATTTCCAAATATACTTAACAAATCAAAGCAGTTTTGGTTTTCTTTCTTAAGTGGGGTTTCCTTTTTCACTGTGCTCAGGAGCAGATTTATAGCAAAGTGGAACACACACACTGTGCCCTAACTCCGCTGAGAAGCAAACTGGAAACTCTGAAAACAAAATCCAAGAGCTATACATGAAGAGACCGAAGGAATACTGTCCAAAACTATATTCAATTAAGTAGAGTTCACAAATGCATTCTCTATAAATTAATCGGTAGGTGAATTTGCTGGAGGGTAAAGCCTGCAGCACTGATTTTTGAGCTTTAGCTATTTCTCGGTCTCCCATTAGAGGAGCAGCAGATGTTTGTAACAGTATTCCTGCAGTGACGCTTTCAAATGTGTCTGGAAATACTCTTCAGTATACACAGGATAAAGGCAAGGGCAATTCAGCAGTTAGTTAGAACAACTCGAGTCCAAACTTACACGCTAAAGGCATACTGGCAGTTCCCTCCATAGTGTTAAGAGCTGAAAAGCAAAGCTCCCAATCTCAGGAGATATGCAACAGAAGCAACAATTTGCTGCGAATTTTTCACCTGAAAATTTACATGACACGTTTGAGCACAAGCTTGTGGTCTGCACAGACGTAGGAAGAATGTAAAATATGTTGCTGATGAAAAGAGCACCGTCCATTTACTTGTCATTCCACTGCCAGGCTACAGAACACCTAATTTTCACCAGAAGACAAACAAAACCTGCGTTCCGTTCCCACAGCAAGACAACACGGCACCAGAGTCAGCTTTTGACAAGGAAAGCACCACGGCATTAAAGTCTCTGCCCACACCAGACCCCAGGAAAGCAATCGCGGATCCCCAGAGCCGCCTTGGCGTACATGTGTTAGGGGAGAAGCCGCAGTACTACCGCCCAACACCTGGCTGAGGGGAAGGCGCAAACCCACACGGAAGGCACCTGCCTTGCAGCGCCCCAGCGCGCCGGCTTCCCGCGGAACGCTGCGCGCCTCGCCCGCTCGCTGCCCGGGTGAGAGAACGAGTTCAAGCCTTCGGGCACGGCAGCACCGAGGAGGAAGGCAAAGGGAACAGCGCACCAAGTCTTTGGCAAAGAAGGGACGGCTGTGAGACCGAGTGAGATAACGAAACGCCTCCTGCCCGAGAGACGCTCCCCTCAGCGCAGCCAGCTGGCACCTCCACACAGGAGCGAGTCCCCCTCAGACCCAGAGGAAGGGCGTCCCTCCCCAGCGTTTCGCCGCCCTTCTGAGACCGGCTTCCCAGGAGCCCAGCTCTCCCCCTCACACACAGCCCCGCGGGGAGCCGGGGAGGCACGGCCAGGGCGGGCGCTCGGCTGGGACGGGGCTTCCAGCAAGGAAGCCGTCCGGGGCAAGCGGGACCGGCACCATGGAGATCACGGCGGGGGTGGTCGCCGCCGGGCGCGCTTACCTGCAGCACCAGCGGCTCGGGGTTGAAGGCGAGGGTGATGAGGAGCTGCATGCGCTCCGAGTCCTTCAGGTTGCGCAGCAGGAAGCTGCCCGAGTCCTTGGTCTCGGCGTAGCGGCGGACCAGGCGGTCGAGCAGGCGCTGCGAGGGGCAGTGCACCAGGTCCGACCAGCCCTCCACGGCGTCGGGGGTGAGGAGCCGCACGTCGCCGTTGAGGCTGGCGAACTCGGTGGCGTGCAGGGCCTGGAGG
>VXBZ01004414.1:16302-59880 GCA_013399135.1 Heliornis fulica | reverse complement strand
TGGTGATTGCCCAGCTCTCTAATTTCTCAAGATCATTCTGCAAGACTTCTCCACCCTCAATGGAGTCAACAACTCCTCCCAATTTGGTGTCATCTCCGAACTTAAGACACCCTCTAGTCCAGGACATTTGGTCAACTAGAGGCAAGATGTGTTTGCTCTTGTATTTGTAACTGAATAATTGTAACCTCTCTGTCCATTTTCTGTACCTTTGACCCAACTATCATAGAAATATCATAAAATTTGAAAATATCCTAAAGACAAGAAGTATTTATTAAACAAATTCTGAGAACAGTAGATATGAAAATACATGTTAAAAGAAAATGCTTACCTGTTGTAGAAGGGAAAAATATTTAATGAACAAGGCAATCAGAAAATGGGACAGGAGTGCTTTTCATCATTATCTTACTGGAGAAAAAAAAATAAAGAATGCATTAATCAGTGTGACACTATCATAGCTTTTCATATGCTCTGCAGATGGCACTGGGGAAGGAAAGGGAAATAAGGAACATTAGATATACTTAAAATTTTAATTTACGTAATTTTACTTACAATATATTATTTTTACATTAAATTTAGATATTCTCTTAGTCACAGTTCTAACCAATAGAAATGTTAAAGGGTCAATAAGTGAGGAGTTGTCTCTTGATGACACTGTATGTCCAAAATACACTCTTTAGTAGAAATAGATGATATTTTGACAATACATATTTAAGAAAAAGGATTTTAGAAGTATCATTTTCAAGGCTGGTCTTGAGTATACACAGAATTGAAATAACACATGGGGAAAAATCTTTTCTTGTGTAAAAATTTATATATGATTCTCATACGGAGATATACCCATATCTTTAATGTTAGCATGAGAAGTGTAGAGTGGATAGGCTCAGGCACAGAGTATATTGTGTATCTCACTTACCTTTCTGTCAATATGTCTTTGAGCTGAATATATATTTCTTACCAAATAGAAGGAAAAAACACCAATAAACGATTTTTTTCCTGGAGCTTAAGATATGTTTCCTAATTATGTAGGAAAAACATATCAGAAAACAAAGAACAAAACAGTTGTTCTCTAAATATTAAATAATATATCTGTGACATTTTTTGTAAATAGAATGCATTTGTTCTTGACCTTTTCTAGCTGATATTCCTTGAATCAAGTTTTAAAAAGCAATTTTAATACATATTTGATCCAAATAAAAAAGTGCAAGACAAACTAAAGAGTGAAAAATGGTGCTGACAAAAATATGCACTGATAAAATTATGGTGTAGATACAGCAAATTATTATGTGTAACTTCCACGGGACTTGATGTGACTTACACCATTGCCCTCATTAATGTTAAAAAAGGAAATAGCTCTTTGGCCTTTCCTTAGTCTCAGAGTAACACTTCTGAACAGCTGCTATTTTTCTAGTCCTAGTATACAGGGTATGATAATTAAGAAAAGTAGATTTACTTCATGGGGATATTCTGAAAAGGATCCCTACCAGTTGTTGTAGAACCGTTATGAATTTTCATGACTGTTATTATTTTCATACAATTATCAAAAAAGAGAAAAATAAATCCTACCAATGTTCTGCTAGTAATAACAGCGATATTATTTGACTTTTAAAATATCTTTTAAGACAAAAAAATTATTATGATTATCTATTAAATAGATTGTTTAATTTATCAGTGAATAACTTCTACACCAAGGCAAATGACTTGAAATACCAAGGTCTATTATTTAAAGGTCAGGTGAGAAGACTGAGATTTTCTTCTCCATTATAGTCTGACAGTTTATGAACCTGTTGCAGAACTTATGTGGATCTTTAACAAAGGAAAAACAAAATTATAAAAAGTATAAGAAGCAAAAGCTAATGATGAACTACACAACCATTTCATGTTGCGTTATTTATTCTCTTAATTACCATTTACTTGTTATCTTTATTAAAAACTTGATATTGATGGAAGTACATATATTGAATAGGGGGGAAGATTATGTCTCCAATCCTTTGACTTGCCACAAGGAATTACTCATGGTATTTTTGTGCACACACAAATAAATCATACATTTAAATGTTGACTGATAACCAAACACTCCATGTTTAAGCAACATAATTATAATGCCTTCTGTTGATGTCATCTTATCACAAAACCCTCATGTATCTGAAAATGAGTTCCAGTGAATAATAAAAAAAAAAAGTTCTGATAAGAAGGCTCAGGTTTTTCCAGTAACTAAATTCAGTATAATAATTGATTTTCAATTGATATCAGGGGAAAATATGAGTATCAGGAGATTCGATAAGAATTACCGTAAGTTTTATATTAAACAAGCAAAAATTTCTCTACTTTCATTAATATTATTTTACTTCCTACAATCTAAAGTTTAATTCTGAATAAATAGACACTATGCTTTTAATTTCCTATTTCTATTTAAACTACTAGATAGAGCAATAACAACAATCCCTGAAAAAAGCATGTGAGGGGCTATTCTTACTGGACCATCAGTTCAGTAGTTGAATTCTGGTATACATGTAATTATACTTTGTAATGTTGTAATAATACTCCTACCTTGACTGTTTTTCAATGACACAATTCTTTCTATTGTTGATTAAACATAAAAATACCTAATGGTGGCTGAGGAATGAAAATTAAAATGAAATAAAATCACAGCTCTCAGTCCTAAATCAAACAAAGTCTCTCATTCCTAAGCAAATCTAGAGGGTCAACATTCAAATTGGTTAGGACTCATCCAAAAATTACCCTATGTTCAGACTTGGTAAAGTCTAAGAGAGACACCGATTTTTCTGAAGTCACACATTCAAATCACAGGTTTTGGCTTGTACCAGTAAACATCCTCCTGGGACTTGGAGACAGAACTACATGCTGGGAACAATCAGCCAGGAGAGCTGATCCAAAAGAGATATTCCATACCATACAATGTCATGTTTAGCATATAAACTGTGTGGACTTGGCTGGGGAGGGTTGAGGCTCAGGAACTAGCTGGGTACCAGTCACAGGCTGTTAAGTAATTGTGCTGTGCATAAATTTTTTAGCATTTTCTATCATAATCATGATCATCACCATCGCCATCACCATCCTTTTCTGTCTTATTAAACTGGTTTTATCTCAAACCATGAGTTGGCTTTGTTATTTGGGTTTGGTTTCTTTTTCAGTTCTCTCCCCCATCTCATGTGGGGAAGGGTGGTGAGAGAACGGCTGTGCAGTTGTTTTAGCTGCCTGCTGGCTTAAAACATAGCAACATTAATGAATAAAAACCAAACAAAAAAAAAACCCAACACACAGTCAGTAAATCACTTTCCAAAAAGAAAATAAGAAAAAAAGACTTTTTCAAATATTGGCCAAAACTTAATTAAAAATCTATGGTAAAATTTTATGTACATATATATCTAAATGTTTTTATTGTCTTTGGGATATATAACTATGATCTCTAATCTATTAAGATTCTAACCTTTTTTCTCAGATTTTAAGAAAGCATTGTCATTGACCAAACCTCTGGGTATAAACACACCAGTGATATTTTCTGTCCTTTCCATTAATTTAATTGTCCATTTTAGTAATTATAGATGTTTAATTTGGAATCTGGACAATTACAATGAACAGTATATTTGACTTTTACTCACTAGTTTTATAATCAAGATCTTTCCAAATGCCAATCCTTTTTTTTTTTTTATTTAATAAAACAATTTTGTTACAGGGATCACCCTAAGCATTAATCAGACTACTGAGAGGAAGAGAGAAAAGGAAAAATAGTGTTCTCTATGTTTAAAAATGGACTATAAGGGTAAGACACAGTGTCTCTGAAAGGTATCTGCTTTTAAAGAACAGTAAAGGTCTTGTCCTATGAACAAAATCCACACCACTTGAGGTATGTACATATGCTGTGTAACTTATTAAGAGTGTTCAGAATTAAATTTTTAGGATAATCTTTATTACATGTTACTATAAAAATGTCCATTTTGTCTCAGCTGGTGTATCCGATTAATGTTGCCTGCATGAGGCTATAGGCAACCTGAATGAAAGCCACAAACTGTTTTAACCTCTGACTAACCCAAATCAATAGGCTACAGTAAGCAGTGAAAAACAAAGGACAAAAATATTTCTTGGAGTTGCAACCGAATGTTTTTTTCTTAATGTTTGGTTTTCTGCTTCCCAAAATACAAAACATTTAGGTTATATTCTTTTTAAAAAAAATACTTTTTAGGAAAAACCCATCTCATCTCAAACAAATATAACAATAATCATGTCACCTAACTTTGACAGTACAGGAACATAACATTCATTGATAACTCCATGATCAAGTATTTTTATAGCTAGGGCATCTTGGGAAGACAAACGATCTAATTAGACAAGGGTATTCTTTTAAAAAAGTATAGTGTTTATTTTTAAAGGATTCACAGATTATTTAATTTTTTATCACAGATAAAGACAACTCTTTTGCTTTTAAATTTCCATACAGAAACTGAAAATATGTAGATTTTGTATCTTTTTCTCAGTCAAGAAAATTAATTGAAGAATACAGGATTTTTTTTTCAATAATTAATTAAAAAAGAAAAAAAAAAGAAAAGAAAATTAAAATAAGATAATAAGATAGCACTAGATTTGGAAAAGCTCCAGGTCTGAAATGGAAATTCAGAAGATTAAATCTGGAACTTAAGTAAGGGATCCCTTGTGTAATTCAGAGACACATATTTACAAAACCACATGCACCAGTGTTGCCCAGCTATGCAAGCAAATAAAATGAGCTTAGGGGATTTACAGCTTTCTAATGTCCTTATCAAAACTCCTTAATCAAAAGCCCTTAAGTAATTTATCTCTGTCTTCTGTGCTGGGTACTGTAGACACACACTTGGAAAGTGGATTAATGAAAAGGCGGTGATTGGTTTTGATTTCTGGCATATACTTCTTCAAAGTTCTCTTCTAAAAATACTCTTCACTCTCTGTTAATAGTTATTTATTACCTACCATGTGCTATTTTTTAGAAAAAAAAATAAAAATCATCTCTATCCTTGGATACTTCACACTCAAAGCCCCAGAGCTATAAATAAAAGCTTTACCATGTATAAGCAAAAGCTTAAGCTAAGGAAAAATAAATCCAAATCATTCAGGCTTCTCAAATCTGTTGCAATGTCTACACAAAAGATCATAGGCTGCTGAGAAAATGTGCATTAGAAATTTGAGGAAAAGATAACTAAAATATTTAAATTTTTAATTTTTATTAAAAAAAAAAAGAAATAAAAAGAACCTCCAAAAACTCCAACCTTCAATCTCTGTGACTTTAAGGGAAAGTGTTCAGCTGCAATTTAAGTGGGAGTGGGTTTGTCAAGTATTTTGTCATAGGTTTTCCTGTTTTTCCATTCTGATAATTTTAAAAATGGTACCAGGATAAGAATAAGGAGTTTTTCCCAGCATTGCTCCGAATTACTATTTTGCGATGCTTGCTAACTACATGCTTGAAATATTTTATGTGTGCTTTGTCTGAAAGTTAATACCCTATGTCCTGGAACAGTTGTTCATGGCCAGGCTGGATGGGGCTTTGAGCAATCTGTCTCGTGGATGGTGTCCCTGCCCATAGCAGGGGGTTGGAACTAGATGATCTTTGAGGTTCCAACCCAAAGCAGTCTGTGATGCTAAGACAACCCTGACTGTCTTCAGTCATAATGAAAGTGTTTTGGTTAGTAGGCAAATATGGAAGATTATAAAGCTGTTATTTTATTATTTTGTTTTTATTTTTCATGTGTTTTAGTTAGTGATCAAAGCATTGTAAAGCCTTTGACAATGAGCCCATAGATATTTCCTCCCTTCCCTTCCTGCTCCTGCCTCTGCTCTTTCCCCTTTCCTGTGCCTCTCTTTAACTCTTACTCCATACCACAATTCACAGAGCTAAATTCTTCATGTTGCTGTATGTGGAAAAAATTATTATAAGAACTTGTATTCCTGAAACAGCCAGCAACAAATGTTAAGGAGTAGTGCTTTCATAAACATCTTTTCTTTTCTACTTCTTCAAACTCAGAGAAGCTGTTGCATGGTTCCCCAGATGTAGAACTGTTTTCCAATTTACACCTGAATATTTTTCAGAGCGAATTTTAATCTGATAGGGAATCACTTCCTTGCAGAATTAAAATTCTAGATGACACACGGAAGATAGAACATTAGTCTTTTTATTTCTTCACTTTAAAGGAAATTCTAAAGTAAGAGCTCAGCTGATTTCAATAAAATGGAGGCAATCAAAAGTTAATGTTGAGAACCTGATTCAGCAAGAAAGAGCAGGACCTGTGTGCAGGGTTCTGTCAAGGGCTTGATCTCTGCATAGTATTATTAAATACTTGTTTAACCATAAGAAGATCTGAACCATGTCCTGGAAACCTAGCAACATAAGCATGATAATAAGCAAATAAAGATAATTTGATGGGATATCAAAGGAAGGTGATGTTGAAGTTGATTATGATATTAACCATATTAAAATTAGCCCGATATT
This sequence comes from Heliornis fulica, assembly GCA_013399135.1. Classification (NCBI taxonomy): domain Eukaryota; kingdom Metazoa; phylum Chordata; class Aves; order Gruiformes; family Heliornithidae; genus Heliornis; species Heliornis fulica. Next base: position 53,405 of record VXBZ01004414.1, on the reverse strand, counting down.
GAATCAAAATAAAGTGAGAGAGAAGGCTAGCTAGCAGCCAGAGTAAAGTTTTCTACTGAGTTGCTCTAGAAACACACACTAAAAATTATATTAAAAAGAATATTTTAAAGTTGTTCATAAATGTCTTAAAAAGCAAGGAATTAATTTCCAGGCTGCATATATTCACTGGACACACATTTAATTATGCAATTACTTATTGCTTTGCAGAAGGACCCAGATCAGTTATTCCTTGGGGAAGATAACTGCACACTTCATTCTGAAATACAAACCTTGAAAAATTCACTGAGGTAAGACTCAGAGATAATAATTTATTTTATTTTTAGATGCAGTGTCCAGGAGGAGACAGTGTCGAAGGTTTTACTGAAGTCCAGGTAGACAACATCCACAGCCTTCCCCTCATGCACTAAGCAGGTCACCTTGTCAATGAAGGAGATCAGGTCGATCAAGCATGATCTGCCCTTCATAAATCCATGCTGACTGAGCCTAATCACCTGGTTGTCCTGCAGTATTTCAACTTGTTTCGGCTTGTAATACTTGAGAATTACTGTGAAAATGATTAAAAAATAACAAGAATTGCAAACAATATTCTTGTTCATACAATATATGGACACTGCATGTGACTAAAGATGTAATGAGAATTGTCAACAGATATTCATGACCTCCTGATATTTTGATTAGTATTTTGTATTAGATTTGCCTTTGAGCAGTAATGGTTCCACTTAAAACCCATTCACACCCTCACCAAAACAAGAAAAAGGCTAATTGAGAATTATTCTTTTGTATAATTTCTACTCATATGTACATCCATATAATAAATAGTGTTAATTATAAATATATAAAGTATTGATCTAAAATGGAATATTAAAAAGTGTGGCATGTCCTCAAATATTGCTTTAACTAACAGCTAAAACTGAATGTACTATTGTAATAGCATCATGAAGCAATTGAACTTAGCCAATGGTTATAATGTCTTCAACACAAAAGTTTTTTTGGATCATAATCTGACAAAATTATTGTAAAAATATTCTTTTCCCTTTATTTACCTTTGTTTGCTTCTTATTAAACTAATCTGTAATGAAAACTTTTTAAAGCTGTAGGACCATTTCAAAGATTTATAGTTGCTTTGTGTTTTAGTAAGGGTGCCAAATGAATAACTTATTTTTTTCTGAATGGCTCTCTATTCACAAAATATGTATTACATATAGCCTTCTCATTACAGTGATAGAGCTACTGTCTGCATTGTGTCATTAAAAATGCTTCAAATACCTCTTCTTAAGATTGAATTGTTTCGTGGAGATTTTCATACGTACACAGAATGTCAGGAGTTGGAAGGGACCTCGAGAGATCATCCAGTCCAACTCCCCTGACTGAGCAGGATCACCTAGACAGAAATGGCTGCTGCCAACAGAGCTCACTATATTGTTAGTCAAACAATAATCACTCCCCTAGGACAGATATATAACAAGCAAGCAAGCAATTTTATTTCTCATATTAGTTTATTGCGGGATCATTAAAATATTGTACCAATATTGCTCCAAAAGAGGTTATCAGATTACCAGCAGCTCTAACAATCGTGCTAGAACTAGGTATGTAGTTTCTTCCTTCTGTGTCTCAGTATATTAAAATAGTTCAGGCCTCTCAGCAACTTTTAGTTTGGCATTTTTTCTCTGCCTTCAGTATCTTATGGAAGAAAATGAGATAGCCCCTTCTCCAGCCAGTAATGGTTTTTATTCCATGTTCTTGTGATTACTTTAGTCTGAAGTATGTGGGTTGCAGCAGCATTTGTGTAAAGACAGAAAAGTGATTCTTCATATCCTGCCTATGACAATGCAAGGGCAGTGCTCTGTGTCTGCCAGACATACAGTACTCTGATCCCAGAGAACTAGTCTGATATCTCCACTTTATACAGACAATTTCTAGAAAATTTATTTTATTTTTTGAATGGTTCTTTCCTAGTCATTGCATCAAATTGTTCAAGGAAAGATTTTCCATTTCCAAGGTATTGTGGAACTACTCAATTTTACTTCTTTCAAAAAGATAAAGTTATTCTATGACTAGGAGTGTTGGTGTCTCATTTAGGAATGGAAGAATGTGCTGGATTGCCTGCCAGATTGAATATTTTTTGAAAAATTAGGAAAAGTATTTTCTATTCCGAAATCCTATGTGAAAGAATAGGAGTGAAAGCATGGGACAACGGTACCCCCCTCCTCCTAAAATCAGCTGTACGTGGCTTACAATAACGTATTTCAGGAATCTCATTAAAATGTAACATACTTCACAATCCTTATTGCCCTTATAGGACTCTGTTCCTACACTGAACGACACCTGGAAGTTATTACACTGTAATAACGCCTTCCTGGTTTTAGCCTTCTAGCTGAATGAACATGACCTATATGGGCACTTAGGCATTTACTGTTTTGTATTAATTAACATCAAAGACTGGTTTTATGAGTTGTTTTTTCACAACTTAAAATGATTACAATCTGGGGTTTGCTTATCTCCTCTCCAACATCCTCGAAACTAATCCTCTCAAAAAATTTTGTGTAAAGACCTTTCACAAAGAATTTATTTCTTCATCTTCTAACAATGTGTTAATAACAAGTACACTTCTAACTTTTTAAGTGTTAATGTGTGTAAAGATCAAATGCATTACTACTTTTTCATCAATGGCTGATTTTGTGTTCAATAGTTTGCTCCAACAGATATGTATGATATGCCAACTTTACTGTATTGTTAATATATATGACACAGTAATCGCGTTCCTCTAATTGAATTATTATGTTATTGCCTAGCAGAGGTTTTTCAAAAGTACTATCCTCTATGCTTAGTCATCTAACATTTTCACATGAGCAGATATTTTTTCCTTTGTTTTACTTTGCTTTTGTGGTCAACTTAATAGTTAATGTTTTTGTTTTGGGTAGGTTTTTTTTTTTTCAATTTGGTTTTAGTTTTATTTGCTTAATTGTGTTATTGTCAGAGTTCATATATTTGAACTCAAGATTATGACTGCAGGAGACAGGGTCTTAGACCATCTGCTTGGTTGACAGATGGTTCACTGGAAAAGAATTTCATTGGTATTTTTCCTTTTTTTAAATGTCCTATCATGTTCCAGTGATCATTGGTATGTTATGATTTTAAATAATTGCTGTCAGAAGGGACCAGATAAAAATGTATCACCCTGGATTATTTGTGAATAAAACATCCATCTCCTGGCTGGAAATGAACTTTGCAAGAAAAGTCATGGAGTTTCAGTGGACACTGAGTTGAGCACAAGCCAGCAATGCTCCAAAGCCAACAGCACCCTTGAGGGTATTGCCAGCAAGGCAAGGGAGGTGATCCTTCTCTGCTCAGCAGTGGTGAGACACATGGAGAGCTGGGTAAGGTCAGGTAAGGTCATGCCTTCCCAGAGGAACAGGGACATACTTCAGTGGGTGCACAGAAAAATGACAAAGATGGTTGAGTGGAGCATCTGCATATGAGAATAGACTGAGACCTGGGACTGTATAGCCTGTGAAAGACAAGACTCGGGGGGCGTGTTATCAATGTATAAAAATAGTTGGTGGGAGGGAGCAAAGGAGAGCAAAGGAGTCTGAAACTTCTTAGAGATAGCCAGTGACAAGATGCAATGGACAAAAACAGAAATATAGAAAACTCCACTTGATTATAGAAAAAATCATTTTACCGTGGGAGTGATCCATCTCTGAACAGGTTTCCCAAAAGATCTCTGGAGTTTCCATCCTTGGAGATACTCAAATCACAACTGGCTACAGCCCAGTACAAAACCATCTAACCCTGCTTTGAGAAGGATGTCGGACCAAACAGTCTTCAGGGGTCCTTTCCAATAACACCAATTCAATGACTTGATATTATAACTACTATGTATTTATTCACGTAGAGGACCTGTTCTATGGATACTTGTAATATTTGAGACAGATTTCAATGAATCTAGAGACATATAGTTAATTTTATTCCTTATCTATTTTGACTTACCAATTTTGCCTTTGTCATTACAATAAAAAGTATTTTGAAACACAGAGCACTACAGACATCCCAGAGATGTATGTCCTTGATAAAAAGCCATTTCTTGTTACATAAATGACTAAATAGTTAGCCCATGAAGTGTATTTTCTTTGGTTATGAACCTCTTTTAATGAACAGTAGCTCAGAATCTGAGTCTGCAAAGGATGCTTGTGAGATCTGACAGAGTGAGAGACCATAATGACTTGAAGAGTTTGAGACAAACTCCTAGGAGCTCACAATAATGTCAGAACAAGTTCTTTTTTTTCTTTTGGATGTCTAAAGGTTCACCTTCCTACTTTGAGTGTTAAGATCAATAAGTGTACTAAAAAACCCTCAAAGCTGGAGCATCCTCATTTATGTGCAATAAATTTCTAGAGTCCTTTTTTCCACTGTGTTCAATGAAATAACTCTTTCTAAATTCCCTGCTTTTGTGTCTACTCCTAAAGCTTTCATATAGATGTAGAAATAGTTTCTTATGTGACAAATTCCCAGTAAGATTTCTGAGTAAAAATATGGTTTGCAGTGGTTTGTAACTCTATGTTCTCATTTACTTATAGTGCTATGCTCATTTAACAAATGTAACATTACACATTTTTTTATTTCATGCCCTTGTGTCACAGCTTAAACAGCCTCCCCTTCCTCAGGAATTTATTGGCTGCTTCTAACTTACTGTTTTATTTTCTTGTTGTCATGTCTTGGGTGAATCACAGAATCACAGAATTTAGGAGCTGGAAGAGACCTCGAAAGACCATCCAGTCCAACCCCCCTGCCCAAGCAGGATCATCTAGAATAGATCACATAGTAACATGTCCAGATTGGTCTTGAATGTCTCCAGAGAAGGAGACTCCACAACCTCTCTGGGCAGCCTGTTCCAGTGATCTGTCACCCTCACAGTGAAAAAGTTCCTCCTTATATTAAGATGGAACTTTCTATATTCTAATTTGGAACCATTTCCCCTTGTTCTGTCACGGGCCATCACTGAGAAAGAGCCTGGATCCGTCCTCCTGACACGAACCCTTTACATATTTATAAAGGTTAATGAGGTCACACCTCAGACTCCTCTTCTCCAAGCTGAAGAGACCCAGCTCCCTCAGCCTGTCTTCATAAGGAAGATGTTCCACTCCTTTAATCATCTTGTTGGCTCTGCGCTAGATTCTCTCAAGGAGTTGTATGTCCTTCTGGAACTGAGGGGATCAGGAAGCCAGAGTGAGATCAAGAATACATAGAGATTTATAAGACATCAGACAAGATATTTTTCCTTGATACTCTGAGACAATGTGCATACCCTAGGACAGATCTTACTTACCCGCAAGAAATTAAATGAACAATTGGAAAAAATAAAAGAGTAGCTAGAACAAAATAAAGTGTTGATCCTTGGAATAGCAACTTGTTATGCATAATGCATTCTAGAAAGGGAAAAGCACAGCAGGGTCATCCTTGATGTAGAAACAAAGGAGTTGACCAAGTAACCTCTGATGGAAAGATTTTCTCTTGCCATTTTGCAGGATGAGCCTGGAAGGATTGAATCATTTTATTTTACCTAATATAATGCCACTTCACAAGGGTGACAAATACTCTACTTCTTAAGGTCAGATTCATTTTCTTTTGCATTGCAGAGAACTTTGCATATGCATCACCAGCTCTGCAAGGATAATGCAACATATTAATGTCCTGACTGGCATGCTATTCCTGATTTTGTAAGGTAAAAGTCAAAGTTGAAATAATGTTGTGTTGCTGGAAATCTTAAACCCACATGAAAGCCTAAAAATAATGAAATCTACCATTTAAGAAGAGGACAGTGAAACATATTAATATAGGCTGAAATCAGGAAAGAAAAATATAATTAAATGATTAAACACACAGTCTACAAAAAAAACATATTAAAAAAAAAAAAACAAAACAGAAAAAGCACACAGAACTCAGGATCTAGAATCACAGAATCATAGGATCTCTTGGGTTGGAAGAGACCTTCAAGATCATTGAGTCCAACCACGGCCTAACCCTGCCTAGTCCACCTCTAGATCATGTCCTCAAGTACAACATTTGCATGCTTTTAAATACCTCCAGGGATTGTGACTCCACCACTTCCTTGGCAACCTGTTCCAGTAGTTGACTTTCAGTAAAGAAATTCTTCTTGATATCTAACCAAAATCTCCCCTGGTGCAATATCAACCCATTTCCTCTTCTCCTATCACTTGCTACCAAAGAGAAGAGACCAATCTCTACTTCTCTCCACCCTCCTTGCTTGTACTTGTAGGGAGAGATATGGTTTTCCCCTCAGCCTCCTTTTCTCAAGACTAAAAAGCTCCATCTCCCTCAGTCACCCCTCATAGAACTTGTGCTCCAGACCCTTCATCATCTTGGTTGCCCTTTGCTGGACACTCTCCATCATCTCAACATCCTTCCGTAGTGAGGGGTCCAAAACTGCACATGGTACTCAAGGTGTGGCCTCACCAGAGCTGAGTATAATGGGAGAATCACTTCCCTACTCCTGCTGGTCACACTGTTCCTGATATGGAACAAGATGTGGTTGGCCTTCTTGGCTAGCTGGGCACACTGCTGGATCATGTTCAGCCGGCTGTCAACCAACACGCACAGGTCCTTCTCCTCCAGGGAGCTCTCCAGCCACTCTGCCCCAAGCCTGTAGCATTGCCTGGGGTTATTGCGACACAAGTGAAGGACCCGGCTCTTGGCTTTGTTGAACCCCATACCATTTAGCTCTGCCCAGTGATCCAGCCTGTTCAGGTCCCTCTGCAGATCCTTCCTGCCCTCCAGCAGATTGATTCCCACACAATTCGTCGTGTCGTCTGCAAACTTACTGAAGGTGTACTCGATCCCCTCATCCAGATCATTAATGAACATGTTAAACAAGACCAGCCCCAGCACTGAGCCCTGGGTGGCACCACTTTTGACCTGCTGCCAGCTGGTTAACTTATTCCATCACAACTCTCTAGACCTGGCCATCCAGCCAGTTTTTAACCCAGTGAAGAATGTACCCATCTGATCCATGAACATGTCATTTCTGCAGGAGGATGCTTTGGGAGACAGTGTCAAAGGCTTTACTGAAGCCCAAGTAGACCACATTCACAGCCTTCCCCTCATGCACTAAGCAGGTCACCTTGTCATAGAAGGAGATCAGGTTGGTCAAGCATGATCTGCCCTTCACAAACCCATGCCGACTGAGCCTGATCACCTGGTTGTCCTGAATGTGTTGCATGATGGTACTCAAGTTGATTTGTTCCTTTACCATCCCCAGCCCTGAGGTCAGGATGGCTTTCTCCTGCACCTTCAGGACCACATTCTTAAGGAGCATCCAACCTTCCTGAGCTCCTTTTTCTTCCAGAACTTCTTCCCAGGGGACTCTATCAACCAGGCTTCTCAACAGGCTAAAGACCACCCTCTCAAAGTTCAGGGTTCTTCTAACCCCCTCCTTCCTTCCCCAAGAATTGAGAACTATCATCTCATGATTGCTATGCCCAAGGCAGCCTCCAACCATCACCTCATCCACAAGTCTTTCTCTGTTTGTGAATATGTCCAGCAGGGTGCTTTCCCCAGTTGGCTCACTCATCAGCTGTATCAGGAACTTATCTCCCACACAGTCCAAGAACCCTCTAGGTTGACCCCTCTCTGCCATGTTATCTATCCAGAAGATACCTGGCAAGTTGAAGTCCCCCACAAGAACAAGGGACATCATGATGCTACTCCCATGTGTCTAAAAAAAATATTTCATTTAGCTCTTCATCCTGATTGGGAGGTCTGTAACAGACTAGCACCAGGATATCCACCCTGTTGACCTTCCCCCCAGAAATATTTAACTTATCATCACCATAATTAAAGTCCAGCACATACAGATTCTGGACTTTGGAAAGCTGGAAAGAATACAGCTTTTCGGTTTGCTTCTTTTATTTCCGTACTTGTCTGTCCTTTCTGGCACTTCAATATAGGTCATGATTTTAGCATATATTATGTTTATACCATCTATTATGCATATAGTATGTGTTTTAGCAAATAAAATTTGAAAAATATTAAATTAGGTTTGACTTTTCTTTTGGTGTTAATATATGTAATATATAGATATATTTATCAATATATTAATATATTAACACATTAACATAGTAATATGTTTATTGATATGTTATAACTATATTAATATAGTATTAATATATTATAGATAAATTAATAAATTAATTATTGTACTGATATATTAATGTATCAGTACAATGTGCAATATATAGGTTTCTTTGAAAATATGTATTCAGTTAAAGAAATTGTTTTTTATTGATTTAGAAAACAAAGAAAATTCATTTGCTGAATAAGACATTTTCCAGGGGAACACGGTGCAATTTTCGTATACAGATATGAACTGAAAAAGCAAAATTTTTACATTTTCTATATAAAATTAAATTATCTGTGTAAAAAATAAAATCCAAATTTAAGTGAGAAAAAAATCAGAAAACTTTGCTTTCTTCAATTTTTTCATGTAGCTGGTAAAAATAAGTGATAAATGGTGCTCTCTGATTTATAATTTCATTAGGATTTTACTAAAAATTCTTATTTTATCTTGTACAGTGCTGGTAGCTGGCTTATTCTGGTGACTAATGAAAGACTCACCTAATGTTACATTACTTAGCCGTATTGGCATTTCTGATTTCCTTATCCTGTCTTTACTTTCTTATTCCAATCTTGTGTTTCCCTGTCATCCCTATTTCGTTCCTTCAGACGTGTCAATAGAGTTACTCCAGTTACTTTTGTTTCCCACTGATGTTAGTAGTACGTTTTTAAAGACTGGAAGAATGGACTGATTTTTAGACACACAGATTTGTACACTGTCAATAATGTATGTTCTAGCTTGTTTGTGAGTAGTGCTCTAACACTGTATCTTTGCTAATCATAATCACATCTAAATTTCTTTATGAAAGAAAAAAAGAAAACTGAAAGCATTTAAGTGACGTTTCTTTGTAAAAATTGCAAACATAGACAAGTACTGATTTAGCTGCAGCTGAATCATTACTTGGAACAATCAACAAGGAATAAAGGAAGTAGTTGAAGGATGTTGATAATTTGTGACTTTCAGCTGATTGAAACTATTCTGACATTAGAGGAGGCATCCAGAACTATAATGAATTTCTGTTTTAAACATTTTGACTTAATGTTGTCATGAAAAGGCAAATGACTACTAATAATGGTGAATGTGTCATAAGTCACTGATTTGCCTAAAAAACAAGAAGCATAGAATCACTCCCTGAGTTTTTCAGTCTTCAGATGCCTTAATTACAGTAACTGGACAATATAAAAAAATAAATAACAAAAAAATATTGGATAACTGGGAACCAATGGGATAAACAAGAGCAACTTATGAGTCTTTTTATGTTTCTCTCAGCTAAAGCAGGGTTGGTTTTTTTCAGATCAGACTTGAACTATCTTAAACCTGAATGTCTTGAATGATAGGCATGTGTAGTGGGGATTGACCCTGGCTGGAGGCCATATACCACTATCACTTCCAGTCCTCAATTGGGCAGGGGAGAGGAAGAGGTAATAAAAGGTTCACAGACTGAGATAAGGACAGGGAGAGATCTTTCAGCAATTACTGCCCCGGATGGAATAAAATGCGTGATGTATCATACTGGTCCCTACAAGGATGAAAGCGAACTCCTGGATCCATACTTGTCCAGAAATTGGTACAGATAATAAAATATTTATCCAACCCATGTCTTCTGCGATCTCTTTCTTTGTAACTAATATATAATTTAATAAAGCTCTGGAGCAGATACATAGGAAAAAACATTGTATATGTGCTTGAAAGATTTTCAGTACTTTCCACATGACAAATTTCTCTTCCACATTAGATGCCTAAACTATGTGGCTTTAAATGGAAACTTGTTTTTTCTTTCTCTCTTTTGATGGTCAGCATCACACACACCCCACAGACCTTTTCCACCCACCTCCACCCATCCCCCGCAAATATTTCAGCTCTATAATTAAATTTTGTTTCTGGAAATTACTTGCATTCCTGGGTTAGAAAGGTTAAGCAATTAATAACAAGAAATATTAGTGCATGTGCAGTGTAACACAAAATTATATGACTATAGAACTTAATCAGTCTGTCAAGAAATAAGTGTTTTTCTTGCAAAAATATTTTCTAACAGGATAAAATTAGAGGAATTTTATTCATAAAGACATTACATTTAAACATACAAATTATAGCTCTTAATTTATTGCTTCCCCTCTCCCAACTATTTTCTAAAGTTAATAAATGTATAACACTGTACTGTTTCTTGCTTTAATAGACTAAAATCTTATTGTCTCTTTTATTCACTTTGAAGAATGGGATTAGGGTCTATGTTTAGGGTCTACACTGCTGGTGTCAATGCTGGAAAAAAGGGAAGCTACATTATAAAAAATCTAGGCAGCCTTGTCAAATCTGTAATAATAATTAAAAACAAACAAACAAAAAAAAAAAAAACCAAACAAACAAAAAAACCCAAACCACCAAATAATCAATTAACTGATGAAGGAGATAAAAGGAAATCCACCTCAAGTATATGGACATCAACACTGTTCCAGCTTAGCCAAGCCACTCTCTTGATAGGTATTCTCATCTTCCTGAGTACAGAGATGAACTGTTTGCATACTTGCATGATGCCACCCTGAAAGATGTGCCAGCTTTTCTGTGCTTCTTTACTGGCATCTTGTCTGATCCAGACTCACAAGCTCTCACTCAGTCTCTCATACACCCCCACAGAACAGCTCACTGTACTTGAGGTCTACTTCACAGAGAGGATACATCCCCCACTTGTCTCCCCTGCCCATCATTACTGAAGAATCTTGAAGTAGTCAGGCAATAAGATTAGATGATCAGCATTTTTTGTTTGTTTCCCAGACTATGTGCATTTATGTACACATATTTGACCATGGAACCCCTTCAAACTCTTTCATAATTTTATTGTTTCTACAGTTCATTCACAAATTGATAAAGAAATGAGTACCTTGCAACTCAGTTAACTACTACTATCACCTCCACTGATAAAATTTTAAAGAATTATTCTTCCATGTCTCAGGTTACAAATCTTTTATTTATTTTAGGTAGAATAAAAGAATCATCCTCTGTGATATTGGACCACACCAAAAATTTGTTGCAGCATTTAGTACTCATATAACACTCTGAATATATAAACATCTAAATGTGCACAGAGGTCAGAAAGTGCTATCAATTTATTGAGTTGACACTGAAGTTCAGGGAGCAACGCTTTGCTAAAAATACTGACCTAGGTGAATCAATGAAATAAGCAAAAATCTAATTCATATCTTATTTATTGCTCTCCGAGGTATACATGTTTCATGTACTGTACTCTAACCTTTTAAAAGTATGAACATAAAATAATGCGTTTGGGTTTTTTTTTCTGGTATCAAATGGATGGATAAAGAAAATACTCTAACCTGCAATAAGTCCTTATATCTTCCATTACAAAAAGTGTGTGGATTTTTTTTTTCTTTTACACGTGTAGGAAAAGAAAAATAAATTGAAAAGTGGGAAAAGATGGTAAGTTATATTACCTGAATGCAATTTTCTCCAGCTATGCTCCCTCAAGGACATTAGTAATCTATCTACTTATTTACATTTAGGTAGAAAGTATTACACAGTTTTATCTGAAAACACATGAAAGGGTCAAAAGAAGAAAATAAACCAAGGGTAAAAATTAAAGTGGAGAAATCAACAGGCAAGCAATGACAAAGAAATTGAGAAAATAAGCATCCTAAGAAGGCCAAGACTAAAAATATTTTTTTAATTCACAATTATTGAAAAAGTTTTCAACCTGACCTGCTTTTCCTATTATCTGATATTTCCTTTAAAGCTCAGAAGTAGCAGGTTGTGTAATTTCCAGATGTCTTGCTTAAACTTTTATGGTACTTTTTATCTGGGAACAAAATAGTACTCCAATTAAAGCAATTCTGGAAAAAAACAAAACAAAACAAAACAAAACAAAACGAAACAAAACAAAACAAAACAAAACAAAACCAAAAAAACCGGCAACCATAGAACCCACACACACCCCGGAATAAACCTCCCCAAAACCTCAAACAAATTTTAGAAACAAAAATTTTAAAAAGAAATTTAGGGTAAACAAATAATATAGAAAATAGAACATCCTAACTCTAAGACTGTAGAATGATGGTTGCCCTTAACTGCTTCTACCTTTAACCAACTTGGAGCTCTTGACATGCACTGAGTGTAAACATCACCGAAAATACTTTACTGGCATTTATTAATTAACTAATCTTTAGTCATTAGCTTTGGTGCCTCTAGTTATCTAGTTACTAATTATCTAGTGCTAGTGTTATCTAGTGATTTAAGGATGTCAAATTCACAGAAATGACAGACTGCACATTGGTGTTTGCTGCTGTGTTGTGTTTATTCAATAGGTCCACTTGTTGGTTGACAAATTAGCCCTTGAAAGGTTAGAATGCTTATGTCATACACCACTGTTCTGTATTAAGCCTCTTTATTAGTAGCACCATGTATAGGTAAGCCAGGTAGATCCCTGATGTAACTATTCATTATACTTCTTTGACTGACACAGAATCAATATACAAAGTACAATCAGTTGTTCATATTTATAGTTGTGATCTCTGAGTACAGTGAGCTGTGAGCATTTGAATTGCTGAACTGAATTCTGGAATTTGATATATCTCAGGGATCAAGCATTCTCCAGAGAAAAAACAGCGACAATCCGAAGCTTTGTGTTTCTTTGTACCCTGGCCATTTCAATATTTGTCTCTGTCTTTGTTTTATGGGCAAAATAGAAATTACATTATACTGACTATATTTCATAATAGCACTGTAAACACTCCAAATGTATATGCTTCTTAACCTGGTCCTAAAAGAACAAGACTGTGTCTTGTTCAAAGAGAACAGTGTCAGACTGATACTCTCAAAAACAATGTGAACATGCAACAGTGTAGCCCAGTGACGCAGAAATATACTGTGACCTCTTCAGCTTTGCAGGATTCTCCTTGCAAGTTGTTTATTAGTTACACATATAGAAAAAGTTGCTAGCTTTTTCTTTTTGTCTCTCTCCCTATATGAAGTCCCCTATAGTTATATTTTAGAATGAGATTATTCTAAATGTTCAAATGATTAAGAAAGGTGAGAAGAAAATAAAAAAGTCTAAAACTTGTTTGGATATTATAGAATTAGAAATTTACATTTTTCTGTCATAAATGTTACAGTAATGTCTGAGTTTGTATTGTAATACTGCAAAACCACAAGAATGTTCACCCTTTATATAATAAAGTAACTTCTTACTATAAACCTTAAACTTATTTCTTGAAAAAAAAAAAAGACAATTAGAAGTGAAATGCAAAGTGGAGTGACTTTATGTGAAGCCTTATAGAGATGTGAAGCAGATAGAAGAAAAATTAAAAAATAAGTGTTCACACCTTCCCATGCTAAATGACACCTTCAGTGTGCAAATAATGTTTGTATGTTCTTTCTTCCCCTCTGAGAATAAAGAACATTCAAGATCAACACTTGAATCCCTCAGCCTTGAATTGACAGCATTCTCTGTGAGGAAAGGAAGTTGCCTTACGTATGAAATCTCAGCAACACACAGAACACATTGAATGCTGCCTTTAATAAAGGGGAAAACATTGCATTGAGAGTGACCTTCTTAGTCCCTTTGACCAATGAAGAAAGGAATAAGCATCTACGATGGAGCTGATTCCTATGTGATGTACTCTAGATGATCCTGCTCGGGCAGGGGTGTTTGACTTAGTGACTTTTAAAGGTCCCTTCAGTTCCTAATATTCTGTGATTCTGTGTGATTCTGTGATTCAGATGAGGTATAGAATCATAGAATCTTAGAATGGCTAGAGTTAGAAGGGATTCGCAGAGGTCATCTAGTTCAACCCCCTGCAAGAAGCAGGGACACCCCCAACTAGATCAGGTTGCTCAGGGCCTCATCCAACCTGGCCTTGAACGTCTCCAGGGATGGAGCATCCACTACCTGATGTCTTCATAGCAGCCCATATAATGCTGTGCTTTAGATTTCTTATAAAAATAGTATTGATAGCACTTCAGCATTTTGGCTATTGCTGAACAGTGCTTGCACAGCACCAAGGTCTTTTTTATTTTTCATTACCACCACCACCACCACCCCAAAGTGAATAGGAAGTGGCTAAGAAGCTGGGACAGGACACAGCCAGAGCACTTTTACACAGTGAGGTAATCACAAGACCTCCTTGTCAACACATTGCTTTGCAAGGCCTGGACCTCCTTGTTGTGTCCAGGAAACATAAAAGTTGATGACATTTATTGCTGTAGCTTTGGGGAAGTTTGTGTCACTATGAGACACAGAGCAGAAGAGTCACAGTGGCTCTAAATATAAGGCGCAGCACTGCATGTATGTGGTAACCCAGGCACGGACTAGCAGTATTTCTGGGCTGATTGCTGCATAAATGGCTGGCAAAAAAGGGAGTAAATATTATTTTATTCAGTGATTTGTACCTTTGAAAAACAAGAGTTGGAACATTCTTTGTAATTACGTATTCTTCTTAAGAATGTCGACTACCAACTTTGGTTAATTATTTATTTATGTAAAACATGTTAATAATGGTATAGTCCCTATCAGAACAAGGACATTTCTCTAAGCTTTAAAACATAGTTAAAATAACCAACCTATCTACCTTTGATAGAGTTCTCCATTATCAGTATATTCAAATGACACTTGAATCCAATGGAGTTGATATCAAAAGATGGTATAGAAAGTAATAATCACAAAAAGTAAGCAATGTTCACCCACATTTATATGTATATAAATACACAAACACACATACACATATATATAGTCAAGGTGTCTTTTGGACGAGATTTCTAAATGTTCAGAGACATATATGTAGGCTCTTGAATGACTCTTTAATTTTTATTACAGCCAAAGTCATCATGCATTAGGCAAGCTGATACCATCTGGAAGAGCAAATAAGAGTAGATTCATTTAATCATCATCAACCATACTGATAAAGGACATGACCCATATTTTTTCTTCTCCTTCTAACTGAAATATCAATGCAGAAAACAAAATCTTATTCTGTATTATAGTCAGTAGATTTTCTTAGCTGTTGGTTTGACAACTGTTGTAAATTATTATATGTTTTACTGAAGGAAAATACACAGTTAAATATTTTATGATCAGCTGCTAGATTTCTATAGTATTTCCTTTTCATTCTATCTTTTTTTTTCTTCCTTGGATGACAAAATATAATAATAATTATAGCTTCATTAATACAACAGTTTCATTTTAGAAAATATTGGTGTAGATATAGATTGTCAGTAAAAGGCTTTGGGGTCAATCAAGATGAATAGATACATTCATCCTCTATGATGCAAGGCAGCAGCAAAATCACAAGTGTAAGAAGTGTAAGATTAAAGAACTTCAGAAACAAACAGCCATTTTTTTTCCCTTTGAGTGCCCTTTTGAGCTGCTGTCACAGCTTCTGTGACAGTCTTGAAAAATCAAAGAAATTTTACTTTCTCTTGTGTTTTACAGTTTTATCCCAAAGTTCCCACAGTTGTTCTAGAAGATTCTTATTGACCATACATCAGCAACTTTGAAGGTTGAGGGGTTGAGTCAGTCACGTGTTTGTCACTGAAGTTTTTTTATCATTTATTGTGTCAAATTCAGTTTTATTCATTTTTCTTCTGTGATTATATATTTTGTACACCTTAGCTCTATATACAGGCAATAAATCTTATGCTATGGTTGCTACCAGGACAGAAAAATCTGTGCTGCTGGTACACAATAGGGCATGAAATAAGTACTGGATAATTCCACTGGAAGCATGGGAGTGAAGTCAGCATCATGCTATCTACCATAAGGAAAGGCTCATTCTTTCTACCTTTCCAAGACACATTACAATAAAATAAAGAACTAAAAAAAAAAAATAAAAACCAGATAAAGGCAAGATATCAAAGAACAGTTTCACTATGATTTTTTTTTTTTTCTTCTCTTCCCATTAGGCAGAAAAATTAGCAATAGCAATTATAGAGGGTAGTTGATCAATGAGATTTTCATAGAAAGTGAGTTCTTACATCCCTCTGGCCTTAATTAAAATGATAATCAGTTGTACATAATGGACAGGAGCAGCCTTTTTCTTCTATTATTTGGTGTTATTCTGGAGTAAGTATATTGACTGCAGCAATATCATTCTGGATTTAGGGTGATTTGAATGAAAATACAATTTGTCCTTGCCTTTTTAAAGAACACTTAAGACTTCTAAATACATCCCGAGGTTCACTTTCATAATTTCTCCTTGCTCTGTTTTTTTTTCCACTATCATAAATGCTTCTAAAACTCCTTTAAATAATTTGTGATTACTTTCTCTCTTATGCAGTTCGTGGTCACTTGGGAACTTAACGTTCTCGTTTTACTATGGTGTTTTAGCTGTTCTTTTAACTTTATGCATTTATTTATGCTTACATGGCTTTTTTTTTTTCTTCTTTTTCACTCTAATGTGACCTACCAAAATATGTTCTCCCTTCTCAATCTTGATATTTCATGAATTATTGAATTTTGGACTTTTTATTCAACTTATTTCACATTTTCTCCAAGTCAGCTTTTCTTACAGTGCAATACTTTTGTGTTTGCTGACCTCTCTCCAGAACCCCATCAGCATTTCAAGCTTAATGATATTATAATAATGGTATCCGATGCGCTTTCCAGCTTTAACCTTGTTTATCTTGCATCAGGAGCCTCATTTTCAGTTATTAGGCCCTTTGACCTTATTTGCTGCTTGTTCAACTTACTGTGTAAGAAAGAAATTGTTTCAAAACTGGTTTTGTATCTTTCTATTTCTCTAGCTATGATTTTTTTCAGTACTGTATTTTTACCTTAGTGAATTATCTTTCGCATATAAAACTTTATGTATAATTCCCTTACACTGTTTGAACCTACCTATAGAAATACTAAAGATTTTTTTTTAACAAGAAATCATGTTTCCCTGCCAGTTAACTCATTATTTTGTCATATCAATTAAAAAACCCACCTTTAAATAATTAGAATAATTGCTCCACCTATACTGTCATATTCAAAGCTGCTAATAAAAGTTAATTTAACATCTACTTGATAGTCGTCCCTTCAAGAATAGGGGCAGAAGCCAGGTATATCTATCAAACCTTCGTAATCCATGCAAGCACTAGGTCGTAGTTGAAATTTTGGAAATCTTGAAGAAAAAAGACTGCATGGAGTCTAGAAACAATGCTTTAGTCTATCTACAATTTAAATCTGATACTTCTTGTCCCATCCATCTCTTAACATCAAAAATAGTGTATTCTTCTTCTCTTAAAGTAGCTTCTTTTGTTTGAAATACTATTATATCATTATATGTATATTATATATATTTTATGAAATAATATTGTGCTATAGATATTATGCGTCTCCTACAGAGCAAATGGTTCTGGTCATGTGACGTGTTGGCTACTCTGGACTATACATGAAGAGCTCCCTAAGTCCAAGTGTAAGAAATCAGGAGAGAAAGGCAAGAGACTGTCATGGCTAAAGGTGTGCCAGCAGTGTTCCCAGGTGGCCAAGGCCAGTGGCCACGGTGAGCANGAATAGAGCACTTAACAGAATATTTAAATACAGAGTACATGAGGAAAGATAAAAAATACGGTGTTTGGAAGATGTGACTATATGGACAGAGGGACAGGGGTCATGAATGTAATTTTTTCAGTAGGCAGAAAAACATTCTCTAGTATCTCTACTAATATATATGATGGTAATGTGATTTTTAATTAAAAAATCAACTCATACAACTCATTAGGGTCATTTCATGTTCCTGCTTATGTTTCAAGAGCCAAAAAGTGTCTTGCTTTTTCTATATCCTCTCTCAGCTTGGTCCTCTCTTCAGAAAAATATCTAATGAGATTCTTGACTTGAATGATTCGAGCTTATTTCTCATTCTAACAAGACAGACTTACAAGATACTGAGCACATTCTGTAAAGAATCTCACAAGCTATGAAGTACCTTACACTCCTGTTTCTGAGAAACCACTATGATATTAACACTGAAATGTGTCCAGTTATTTTATTAGAAATAAACTTTGCAACCAAATATGTGTTTATATTGTAAGACTAATTTTTTAAAAATATTTAATACACTATGAAATGCTTTTGTTATCATCATAGACTGAGTCACTTAAGATTTTTTAAGGAGAAAAATATTGGATGTAGAAGCAAATTATTTTACTTTTCAAATAGTTTCTGAGTGATAAATTTTTGTTGAATCATTCCAACAACAATACAGATAGCAAACACAGGGAAATACATTTTTTTCCCCATTCTCAGTCTAAAATATAAACAGATTACATGAATGATTTTCCTTACAAATTAAAAAAAAAACCCTAAACTTAAATAATTTCTGATATATGCCTATATTGATAGACATTGATGTATAAAGTACAGGAACAATATTTCTGAGTTAAAGAAAAAAAATAGGAAAAAAGTTTGCAATAAAGCAGCAAAAATAGAAAGATTGAGCTTTAAACATTTAAATAAAAGTTTCCTGCCAGGTCAGATTGCCAGTGAGCATATTGTGAAAAGGTTTATGCATTTTAGAAAAATAATTTTAACGAGCAGAATGGGAGAATGCAGTTACTGCTGGTAGGGGTGTATAATACAGTGAAAAATCTGAGTTTAAAAGCATTTGACAATTGTCTTCAACTAGCAGGCTTAAAAAGAATGACAGCCACAACAGGCATACAATCCAGGATTTCAAGCAACCGCTTTCAAAATGCATTTTATGTTCTTCGGGTTCATATATTCCTCTGAGACATATTGTGTCAAGCTGTGTCAACTGAACAATTTAATAGAAGGGGTTTCTTAAAATCACAGGTAAGGAAACTATTATTAGAGGAGAAAGAAGAGCTTATTAGGTATACCACCTGCACACACAGAAAAAGTTCAGACAAAAGTTTGTGAGGATGATTACTGCCACACATTACCCCTTTTCACTCAGAGACATGGACATTTAACATTCTACACTAGTGAAACTGTTTGGCTTATGAGTAAGTTTATCAAAGAAATAAACACTTCTGTTTGTTTTTAAGCAAACAATGATTTACATATTCAGTGAAAAAGTTTAATCTGAGAAATGTAAGAACTGTTTTACCAGAGCAAAGCAGATGTTTCCATTTCAATTCCTTCTGCCCGGTATATTGAGTCATACTAATTATAATTTTTTTATTATTAATACGTAAACAGTAGTAGAGAATCTAGGAACAAGTTAGGGTGCAGAGCATGACTGCATCCAGTTATACATTTTGGTCTATAAAGCACAAGACCTGAGTAGAACTGGAGCAGTTATCAGTTAATTTACATTAGAATGAGATTTCTTCTGACAGCTATTGGTTATAGAAAAAGTTTAACATAAATAATTGTAAGAGATATGCTCAAGCATAACATAAGAGGCAAATTTTATGCTCAGATTTTATATATCCATAGAATGTAAAATGTCGGTAACATTATTGTAAAGAAAAAAGAAAAAAAAAGCTAAACATTCTGTCCAAGAGTGAAAACAAGTAAAGTATAGGAAGAGAGTGTCTTATTTACTTGATTTCACCAGCCCTAGTGGAAAAAAAATGTACTGAAGAGCTGCTCTAATTTAAGCTACAGAAGGCAATACTGTATACCTATAAAAATATATGTTTGGATAAGAAATTTAACTATCCATCTTCCTTTTGGGGGGTAAATGCCTTCTACCAGCTAATATAAATTCTATTATAGGTGCGAGGAAGGAAAATGCATTTTCACAGAGTACTCACTTTAAGTAAATTGGAACCAATTGTTATAAAAGACTTGTTTTATTTTATATTGATCAGCATGAACAGTGAATGAAGCAGACCTTGTCAGATTTGCTGATGTTAAGGGATGACTGAACAAGATGAAGGTTACCAGCAGCTCTGTCATTACGCAAGCAAATTATTACCTTGTTCATAGCAGTTCTTTAGTGGTCAGATTTTGTGACCAAATTTGAACATCTCTGCACTTCCGAAGAGCTGCCAGCCCACTAATAAATAATGTCCTTACACACCATGACTGCACGTCTTTTAAATATCTCCAGTGAGGGTGACTCAACCACCTCCCCGGGCAGTTTGCTCCGATGCTTTTGACAGAACCCTTCTGAGTAAAAATTTTTTTTTTTTTAGAAACCGATTGAAACCTCCCCAGATGCAACTTGAGTCCATTTCTTCTTGTCCTATTACTTGCTACTTGCTAGAAAACACTAGGACCCATCTGGCTACAACCTCCTTTCAGGTAGTTACAGGGCGGAATAAGGTCCCCCCTCAGCAGACTTTTCCCCACGCCAAACCACCTCAGTTCCTCAGCTTCTACTGATAATACTTGTGCTCTAGATCCCTCACCAGTTTTGTTCCCTTCTCTGGACACACTCCACTATCTCAATGTCTTGTACTGAGGGGCCTAAGCAGTATTCAGGATGTGGCCTCACCAGCGCTGAGCATATGACCATAAAATGCCAGCTGATTTAACATATCAAGTCAGACTAGAGCTCCTTCATCATCTCTTACAAACTTCATTAAAATGACAGCAATAAAAAAATACAGAGCTTGATTTAAGATAACTAAAGAGAGAAACAAAACCCGATCATATGCATTTCTCAGGGATATATATATATATTGTAAGCAAATGAGAAAAAATTTCTCAGGGATATATATATATATTGTAAGCAAATGAGAAAAACTGACATCACAGAATGTGCACATGTAATCATTTATATTACAACTGAGCTCAGACTGCATGCTTTTAATCAGAAGATCATAGTACGACCTCATGTATAGTACTTGCACACCTAATTCTATTTCAGATATAAACTGACAATTATTATTTGTATAGGGAAAGCATTACTGAATGTAATTAGTCATCAGAAACAACAGTCTCAATAAATCAAATAACATCTCAATTTAATTTCATGGTTCTGTGGAAGTTAACAAAATAGCTCCAATAGCTTTTAAGGAACTTTTATTTCTATACTTATATGAGAATAAGTGGCACGTTCTGTGTTTCAGCATGTTTGCAATATATGAAGTTACAAAGCAGCGAGACCAATTCAGTATTAATTCACAGAATCACAGAATGGTCTGAGTTGGAAGGAACCCCAAGGATCATTGAGTTCCAACCCCTTGCCACAGGGTGATCTGTGAGTTCAAACCACTCTGCCTCCAGGCCTGGATCTAAACAAGGCTGCCCAGGGCCCCATCCAGCCTGACCTTGTACACCTCCAGGAGGCATCCACCACCTCTCTGGGCAGCCTGTTCCAGCACCTCACCACTCTCTCTGTAAAGAACTTCCCCTGATATCTAACCTAAATATTCCCCCTTCTAGCTTAAATCCATTCCCCCTGGTCCTGTCACTCTTGTGAAAATCCAATTCCCCTCCTGTCCATATGCTCCCTTTAAGTACTGGAAGGCTGCAATGAGGTCCCCCCGCAGCCTTCTCTTCTTGAGGCTGAACAAGCTCAGCTCTCTCAACCTGTAAAATGCAGGTTTACTTATAACACCACTCCACATAATATATGTATTCAAAAAGGACAAGTTCGATATTTTGCTTGAGTTGATTCTATATATATGATCAGTTTTTTTCATGATAAACAGAGTAAGATACTGTAGTAAGACTTAACTTGAAAGTAACTTAATAACAAATCATCAAAAATGGAGAGGCCATCAATGTTCTGGAGTTGATAAATACCTTGAGTAACTTATAACAGTCACCCAGATCTCATGCACATTCTATTGTATATTATCTAGTGAATGTTATAACAGAATTCCTATAAAAGGAATAATATATGCAGAAGCATTTTGGGAGATGGGCATGGTCTGGGTCACCTGGCTTTGTCTCCTAGCTTGTATATATCTTTCATATGGCCTCATAAACCTGCAGAGTGCAAAACCACCTCTAGAGCCTACATAAATACTTAGTGGATAGTATATTCCTCCAGAGGCTTCCAAACATATTTTTTTTCCACTGACTTTGTATGAAAATTAGATACTCAGAAAATAAAGTCAGTGTGCTTGCAGAAATGTAATGCAACGATAAAATTAGATGCAATCTAAATTAAGAGTTGATACACAAGCTGATTTATTTTAGGAATGGCACTAGGATTAATGATTTAAAGTTATAATATTCATTGTTCTTCTCTCCATACTTTGCTTTAATTTGAAAATCAGACTATATAAGTTCATAGACCCTCAGTAATGGTACATACACTGATAGACTTACAAGCTGAAAGGACAGTTGTAGGAAAAAACATGCAGAAAT
This sequence comes from Heliornis fulica, assembly GCA_013399135.1. Taxonomy (NCBI): domain Eukaryota; kingdom Metazoa; phylum Chordata; class Aves; order Gruiformes; family Heliornithidae; genus Heliornis; species Heliornis fulica. The sequence goes on along the minus strand of VXBZ01004414.1, from coordinate 31,059 downwards.
ATAAAAAATGTTGTCTTAACGCAGGTGGTTAAAGTTTCATACTTTTCATTATGATTGCAAAATAATAACATCAGTTTTATCATTTTATGGATGAGCAAAGTAAAACAACACACATTAAGAAACCCAATTACTACATATGTCTGTCTTGACAAAAATACTTATTGACTGCAAAATCTGCTGTATAAAAGCTCAAGATAAAAAGGGAGCTATGTAAGTAAACATCAAATAAAGGATTATCCGTGTTTGCAAAGGGTCTGTTCTAGTAGGAATTATAACTAGGGACCTTGACATTAAAGTGACAGGGTAGATTCCTAGGAAGTTAAAAGTAAATCATCCAGTACTAGGACTTTAGTGGCTTTAAGTAAAGGATTTAGATGGGCTAATTTTGGGGATTATCCATAAACAGAAACAAGTCACAATATTCTCAGTTGGCCAGAAGTACTTCTCAGAGGAATAATGCTTCAAAACTTTTGCTTAATAACAGATGTTTTCTGACTGGCACAGTCATCTGCTATTCTCTACTTTGGTTTTGAGCTCAAGTTACTTTACTGAGATTTATAAACAATAGTTTATACTGAAATTATTTGAATTCAGAGAAGCATTAAACTTGGTGTTTACTCAAGCTGAAGTCTACTCTGTAAAAGAACAATTTTGCAGGACTGCTTCCTCTTAAGTTCCTAACTTACAAAAATCCATTCTTCAGACTGCCTCCCATTCTCTTGCTCATCAATAGAACATATGTGTTGTTCCTTGGTGGTTTCTGCAGTAAGAGAACATTTAGAATAACTGAGAAATAAGGAACATTAAATTTCCTAACTTCAAAAAGAAAGGATCATGCATCTGTTTTGGAAGCCAGTAATATCATATAATTAAATAAAATATTTATTCAGTTCTACTTAATGAGGTTAGACACTTAAAGGAACTGTGCAGAAGTGATTTTCATAATGATTTACTATATTGAAAAGTATTAATTAGGTTTAAGTTGACAAATTCCTCTTTCTGAAACAAATCTTCCAAATATGTCAAATATGAACTTTTAGAAAATATTTTAAATTACATTGACTCATTTTTCAAAACGAAGTATTGTTTTTCGGGAAAATATAAAAATAATTTTTACTTTTCCAATTTTCCTTTTCTTCTCCTCCTCTTTCCCATCAAGCTATTTGTTGAATTATGTTTATATTTACAAAATTATTAATTACAAGTATTTTCCATGTTTTTCTTGAAAAAAGTTCTTAAGTTACCAGTTAGGTATCCTGCTTTCTCACTGCCAGCATGTAAATTTTCACCATATTTTCTTTACTTTATTTATATTTTAATATTTATGTGGCCCTATAGAAATATTCCCTACATATGACTGGGATAATGCCAGGAAGACTCAGAATAAGGTACATCTGAAAAGACCCCCGAGCTTTCTAACACAGAGATAATTCTACCTAGTAAATAACTAATTCTGGTCTGTAATATTTCATGATGAGAACCAAATTTACTCATCATGGAAGAATCATGGAACACAGATTGTCAGCTAAAAACTTGCTGTCCTAGTACCAGATTATAAACCATAGGGAAAACAAAGAAAAACCTAACACCCAAACTAAACCAAAACAATAGCAGATACCAAAGGAAAAAACATGGGGAGATAGACTACACCCTTCAAATTTCTCAGTGTGAAAAACTACATGCCTAAACACTTCTGATAGGTCATTCTTTACAATACTTTATGAAGTTGCCTTTAGTATCATCAGCAATTAGTATTTTCAAGGAACAGAGAAAGTGCTGTGTTCTGAGTTGTTAAAACAAAAAGCATTTTGCTCCTGAAAGGACTTAAAATTGTGTTCTAGAAAATTGTATTTAAATGTATTAGCTTTTTAAAAATCCATTTACAATATTTCTGTTGCTTTGCTCTTTTTATCTTTTTTTTCCCTTGTACAAAATCCACTATTCTAATTTATAAGCCATTTACTTACTTTTGGTTGTTCTTTATTTCAAATTCCACATTACTTGGTTTGGTTTTAGTACTTTAGTTCTAAAAGTTTGGTGTTTAAAGTTTTCCAGTTTAATAAAAAAAATCAAATATAAATTTTTAACACTACAGCAAATTTAGTGCTTATGTATGTGTATTTCTAAGATCTAATGAAAGTACAGTTCAGTGAGTTATCTTTCATGCAAAAAAATGGACCTAGCTGTGGTACTAATTAGGGCTGGAATTGAATAGCTTTAAATAGCTTGAAAATCAAACATATTAGTATAATACTATGAATGTTATACCTGTTGTAAACATTTCTGGATCCATTTATTTGAAAATGTAGTGTGTATTCTTTCAAAATGCCATTTTCAGACAAGAACATTATGAAAATTTAAGTGCAGTGATTCTTCTGTAGGTCTGGAAATTTTATAGGAATGACTGGCTTTCGGGTCTGACTGAGGTTCAGATGATTTATCTTGGCTTTCTGCTGTTTGGAACAAGTAATTTTGAAAAAAAAATGTTAGGTAGCTATTTTTAATTGCAGTATTGAACTGAAATGTCTATTGGACAGAACAGTTTGTGTTTCCCACTTCTGATGCTTCCTCGCAAAGACTCAAAGTATGAAGTCACTAGGCCATGACAAAATGGTGCTTTTTCTAATTATGTACATAACTTCATGCACCCGGAAAATGTGAATCTCAGACTGAAGTGTCTGAGGGGTTGAGGGCACTCTGGAGTTAAGATACAATACAGTAAGGATTTTTAAGGTTGTAATATTGAAAAAAGGTACTTAAAATTCACCTTAACCTCAGTTATGTGTAACAGCATTATACTTCTTGAGTCTCTTTCCTCTTGCCCAAGACTAGTTTGAGTGCTATGGAAATAACGGCTTTAAGACTCTTCAAGAAAGACCACATGGTAAAGTAGCAACCCCAAAAGCATTAAACCTGCAGCTGTTCGAAATAAAAAACATGTGTGTGTGAACTGTTATACTACAGAACACTTTAAAGCTTTTGATTAACTTACAAACTACAGTATGAAACCGTGATGATTGTTTGAATTTTAAGGTGCCCACAAGCAGTTCTATAAAATTTCATTTGAGCTTTTAGAACCTTTGTCTTTTTAACTAATTTAAAGAATCATATAACTGGATTCTAATATTGGACATGTAATGCATCTCCAGTTACAACACTTCCAATTGCTCTGTTAGAATTTAAAATAAAAACTAATCAACATACCACTACACTAAACAAGGAAAAAGCTGATTTTAAAATGGAACTATATTTTTTCTATCTCATGCAATGAGAAGTGGAAAGCATTATGTTATGTAGACTGTTTACTAAAACTTTGCTTTTTGACATAATTGTATTTTTCTTTAGGCTGAATTTATCTGATAATCCAGTGAGAAAAGGGAAATATTTTGATTATAGATTCTTCAGATCTTTTTAAATAAAACATTTAAAATAAAAAATTAGTAATATTTTATACTGGGAATTATGCTAAAAATTAGAATTACCATATTAGATACTTTTCTTCTTTGGGTAACGATAATTTCAAGTCAACAATAGGTAAAGCAAAAGCTGCAAGCAAAGCAAGACAAGGAGTTTATTCCCCATTTCCCATGGGCAGGTTGGTGTTCAGCCATCCCCAGGAAACTAGGGCTCTATTACATGTAGCTATTACTTGGGAAGATAAATTGCAGTACTCCAAATACTCATCCCTTTCTCCTTCTTCCCTCTCAGTTTTCACTGCTGAGCATGACATCACACAGTCAGATGGGGTCCCAGCTGTTTCCCCTCCCAGTTTCTTATATAACTCCAGTCTACTTGCAAAAAAAAAAGGCTTTGAGTCTGTGTAAGCACTGCTTGGCAATATCTAAACCAACCCTTTGTTACCAACACTGATTTCAACACAAATCCAAAACACAGCCCCATACTAGCTACTGTGAGGAAAATTAGCTCTGTCTCAGCCAAAACAGCAAAAGCTGCCAGTGAATAATCATTTACACATTTATACCAGAAGAAAAAAAATACATTAAAAATGGATGCAGAATCTGAATATCAGACAGGTTGGAATTTGTGAAGCTGCTGAAGTGAGTTGTTTACTAAACTGCTGCAGAAACTCCATTCACAGAGTTGCAGGCTTTCCTTTATCATCTAACAATACCATGTTTTTAAGGCTACAATCTATTTTATTTCACTAATGAAAGGTTTACATGTGTTCACTGCTCTGTATTTTAAGGAAGGAAGTCAAGTGAACTGGGACAATAAATGCAGAACACAGCAACAAGCTGAGTTCCTGTTCTGTGTCCATTTATATAACTAATTATGTTTTTGATTGGTGTGAAAATGAAAAGTCAATGCCTGTGATCTGAAATTCTGAAAGACAGAGACTCCACTACCAAGTATGGAATTTCTTGGCATGTTTTAACCACTTCAGTGAAGATTCCCCACCCCTCATCTGGCTGTTTTCTCAAATATTCTCACAGGTATTTAACAGCATTTTTCTCATAATTAGTAGTTTGCACAAAGAAGTAAATGCTACTCTACTATGAACATGCAAATTGTTAGTGACATTACCAGTGCTGTCATGACACAGAAGTCTAAGAATGGCCCAGAAGTTCTAGATCTTGTAGATACCCTAATTTTATCAGCTGATTAAAAATATTCTTTAACAGCAGTAGCTAATTATTAATGGGGAGATGCTACTATCCATAAATAATTCCTTTGAAAAGAAAGACACCCTAATGTGTATGCATGCAAATCATACAAGCCCAGCTGCTATTCTTATAAGCTGTGGGTATGTTCAAAACATTTGACTATAAAATACAACTGTATGTATTAGCAACACAACAAACTCAGTTCCAGGTGGCTCTAAGGTGGACCCATGGCTGGGCAAGGCTGAGCCAGTCAGAAAAGGTGGTAGTGCCTCTGGGATAAGATAGCTAAGAAGCAAAATAAAAGAAGGAGCAGCAGCCTTTGCAGCCAGAGAGAAGAGTGAGAACACATGAGAAAATCTGCAGAAATGAGGGGGAGGAGGCACCCAAGCACTCTGCAGCCTGTGGAGAAGACCATGGTGAGGCAAGTTCCCTTGCAGCCCAAGGAGGATGATGGAGTGTAGAGATTACACCTGCAATCCATGGAGGACACCATAGTGGAGTAGGTGTAGACACCTGAAGCTGGAGATGTTGTCCCCCATGGGAAGTCTGCACTAGAGAGAGGTCCTGGAAGGATCTGTAGCAAGTTTTTCTGAATGGTAGAAGCATAATACAGCTTGGACCAAGCACAAGTAAATAATCAACTGTGCTTGAAAGAGGTTACAGATATCCTGTAAGTCCTGTGGCATACTGGCTGTAAATTAAGATGTTTCAAATGAATGAGATACCTGTAGGTAAGCAACTTAACAATTTTCTGGTTTATGACATTCCAAATTTTCCCTAGTCTCCACTGATTTCTTTGACTGCCAGGGAGTTTAGGCTTGTTCTGTCCCCATGAACATGCAAATAGAGGCTTAAAATGTTGACTGAATTTTAACCCTGCTCATCACTAGAGTGAAAATGCTGTGTTCCTGTCCATTTGTCTTCAGCATTGCTTTTCAGGATGGCATTGGTTTCATTCATCTCTCTGGAACTCCAGGTCACAGACCCAGATTAATCAAGACAATCAACCAATTCGGTCATTATAAAAAGACTGTACGTTTGAGAATGACCATCCCAGGATTACTTTGATCTGGTCTAATGTACGTATAATAGGTCTTATGTACAAGATAGTTGATTGTCAAATCAGTTTACTTACTGTCCATAAAAACAGAACAATTTCCCTGAGGGTCTGGGAACACTGCCTGCTTAATTACCCAAGAAGTCAGCATGAAAATAATAATAAACTCTCCCTTTAAAATGATAGCTTTAGCAATAAAAATAATAATAATATTTATTTTAAAAAATCTAAGTAATTTTCTGCCATCTTTAACAATAAAATTGTCTCATCTATATTTGAGACAGCTATATCCTTCCAGAATATAATCTCACTGCAACTGAAAGAACATAATAATTTCCTAGTGTGTGAAATATATCACTAAACTCTTTGGAAATCAATGCTTTTTCAAAATACCTGTACATTTGCAAAGGATGTGGTCAGATTCATAATATGTCCATTGAATTGACTCATTTCACCTGTCTTGTATAGCTTTCTGTCTATATTTAGATATTGCCTTTTTATATATACTCTTTTTTTTTTCCTATCCCTGTGTCATGATTATTTTTAGTAGTGTTAAGTTCTAATTATGAAGGATAAAGATCCTCAGTATCTTAATGAATTGGACACTGTATATCTCTTTTTAAGAAAGTGAAAAGGAATTGGAAACAAAGGAAATTTCTCTGTCTGTACTTTAGGAGGTCACCATAGAGGTCAGTGATTTTCAGTAAGACACAGTAAGAGTGAAGCTATACAAAATTATCTTGTCAATTGTGCTTCTTCGGGTGACAGGATACATTCTATTGTTCTCAACCAGATTGAGTTTTAAGAGTTTTCTGTCTGGAATGAGGCAACAACCTAAAATGAGATGTAGATGTGTGGCAAATATAAAACCTATCAATGGATCTGTGCTTTACAATGGAAGTACCTCATTTTTTCTTCCACAGTTAGTCTCTCTTGACAGTACTTTTATCTTCATACATACAAAAAACCCCACCAAAACCCAAAGCCAAAACAAAACACCAAAATCATAACTCCTGTATGCTCATGAATAAAAAAGAACCATTGTTATGCTGCAAATATCAGTTAGTAAACAGATTGAATTACCATCAGTAATACGAGATCAGAGGCTTGCCAATCCCCAGCAAGATTACAGACAGATCAATGCTGAATTATTTGAGTTTTATCTTAGTAATTCATCTGCAAGTTTTCCTGAATGGTAGAAGCATAATATAGCCTGAACCAAAAACAAGTAAACAATCAACTGTGCTTGGAATAATTCTATTGCAAAGGGTTTTTTACCCAACTCAACCCATATTGATCAAAGTTGTGCACTTAGAAAAATCTCACTCTGGAAAAGGACTCCAGGTGTCAGGCTCCAAACATTTTAGACTTAATTAAATATTATCAAAACTGCATTTACTGCAGTGTCAAAATACACATTTATCAGTTACACATGGAGTACTTGACACTTTTATATCTACAGCTTACATTATCTTGCTTTTATTTATAAGCATTTCCATTTTTAACCTGAAAATCTAAAAATTCTACTCACCCCATCAGCAGCTTATATTGTTTAAATCACTTCTTAATCATCTCTTAATAAACTAAGTAGATTGGAAGTTCATAAAAAATTTATATTCTTTTCCCTTAATTTTTCTCATGATGCCATGTTGAATGCCTTCCAATAACTTAAATGTTTTAGCTAGTCCTTTTTCAGTGAACACTGAAAAGGGATACTGCGTTACAGCAGTGTGAATAGGGGATTGCAGCTGAGGGTGAATTGCCGGATGTCAAGCAGTGTTATCCCATACCAGAGAGAGAGGCAATAAAAAATCCATATGCATTTCCCTTTTTTTTTTTTCCCCCCATTTAGGCTCTGCTTAGCCTTTCTGACCACAAAATTGAAGCAGGATATTTTCTTTAGCAGATTAATCACCACAGTCAGCAAGTTTTTCAAGGCAAAGTGGTAAGTAATGGATGAGTGTCCTAGAATATTACATGTCTTTCTTTTTAGGATGTAGCATTATATTTGTCCTCATAAAAAGATGGGTACCTTGGTAGAACTCAGTTTACCAAGAATTCCAGTACTTCAGGTATTTTTTCCCAGATCACAGTGTATATAATTTAGGAATAAAAAGTGGATTTTGTCAGTGGAAGTTTCTAAAAAACCTGCTTGATGATAATTCCAGATTAATAATATATTATGAATTTTGATGTTTATTGTTTTAATTTCTTCATATAATAGTTTGATTTGAAAATAGAGCTTAATAATCACTATAATGTTAACATTATTGCCTCTATTTCTTTGCAATATATTAACATTAAGTCCTTTCATGGTATTTGTTCATCACTAACAGGATATTAAAAATATCCTTTAGTATGTAATTTCTCTGCTCTTGGTAATGGTTGAAGAACAGAGATGGGTTTATCTTCCACTGAAAAAATTACCGATAGTCATGGATAGAGATAAGTCAGGAAATGAGACATGATTTACACCTCACCAATGAAATATGTGGAACATTTGGTCTAGGGAGTAATATTCCCTTAATCTTATTGGCAAAGAATGTTTTTACTTACTGACAGTCAGGAAGTACCTTATGGCTTTCTCTGTGTTGGTATGTGTGCAGATGCTCTGTGTTTTTAGAACAAAGTATCTTTTAAGTAGTTATAGAGATAGTACTGCTGGAAGTAATGTCAATATGGAAACTTTGCTTCATTATTATGTTTCACCAAAAAAATGGCAAAGCCCCCATATTATGACTTTCTTTCCTGGAAATGTAAATTAAAATCAAGATTAAGAGGCTTCTTACATCTATCAAAGAGTAACAACCTGAAAAGTTAACAAAAACAGTTATTGAAGGAATTTAGTATGAACAATTTGAAAGCAGGAAGGGTCTAAAATTTATGATACTCACAGCTGTCAAAATTTTCATGTCATTTCCTAAGGTAGTATCTAAGTAAGTACTTGTACTGAAGTAACTTGCAGAAAAGACCTGTAAATCTCACAAGAAAATATAACCAGTAAATTGAAGGTACTCAGAAATCCCACAAACTGTGGAAAAATGGCTGATGATCAAAGACAATTGTCTTATTGATTAGTGACTAACAAGTATAAATCAAGTGAAATTTTAAAAAGAAAATTTAAATAAACAAAATATTAAAACTTCTTTGGTATAAAATAAATCAAAGGCAGACTTCTGTATAGAGATTGTAGCTAGGATATGATGAAGCAGAACTACACTTCTCACTAAGAATTGAACAAAAGCAAAGAGAAAATGAGAACAAATTTGCAAGGAAGAATGTTTTTCACAGGGGAATTAGAACTGAAACCTAACTATTTAATGCATAACATTTAGGCTTTCCATATCATCTCTCTCTCAGAACATTGAATCAACTTGTGTATGAAGTCATCAGCTCAGTGACAAGTTTTTTCAATTAAAAATATCAGTACACAGTGGATAATCTTTCACTGAAAAAATAGTAAGTATATGTACTTAGGTGAATCAGAAAATCACAGAGAAATTAAGAATAATAGGGGTTGGAAGAAACTTCTAGTCCAACCCCCTTGCCAGAGCAGGATCACCTAGAGAAGGTTACACAGGATGGCAGCCAGGCGGTTTTTGAATGTCTCCAGAGACAGAGACTGCACAACCTCTCTGGACACCCTGTGCCAGTGCTCTGCCACCCTCACAGTAAAGTTCCTCCCCATGTTTAGGTGGAGCTTCCTATATTCATGTTTATGCCCATTGCCTCTTGCCTTGTCACTGGGTTCACTCACCCCACAAGTTTTTATAAGTATTGATACGATCCTACCTCAATCTTCTCTAGCCTAAAAAGTCCCTCGTTCTGTCTTCATAATAAGGATGCTCTAGTCCCCTAACCATCTTTGTAACCCTTTGTTGTACCCTCTTCCTGTCCTTGAACCAGAGAGACCAGCCAGTGAGCCCAGAACTGAACACAGTAAGAAGAGGAGTAAAAGTTATTTACTTGACCTAGATATCATACAACACTTTTAAAGAAAATAACAATAAAAGATGTAGGGACATGAGAAATAAATCTAAATAGTTTTTCCAATGGTAGTTTATACTAGAGGAACATGATAGATTTCTTTAGTCAAGAGAATCATAACATATCTAATCGATCCATTTTAGTAAAACATTTTAGTTTAGCACCACATGGGAAATCATTAGTGAAAGAAGATCAGACTGAGAACTGTAAATTGTGTAACTGGTTAAAGGAGAGTTGGCAACAAAGTTGCTCTGAAGGAGGATTATGAGACTTGCTGGCATTTTTTTATGGAGTTCTTTAAGAATTTGCCTTGGCTCACTTTAAGTTGACTGATATTAGTGACTGGCTTGAAAAAAAGTAAAGATTTTTTAATGAAATATTCTAATTATGCAGTGATGTGAGATGCTGTTAATGCAGAAGATTAAAATAGCCTATGGAAAGATTTGGATGACCTTGAAAGGTTGAATAATAGATTGACATTAAAAGGTATATCTGCAAGTTTATATAAAGGATAACTACACATTATGCGTACCGCCACTTTTGTAGAGGTCTAGTCACCCATCTATGGCATGATGATGAATTCTGAATAGAAGGTGATGAGAAGAGGATGCTAAAGCTATCGGTGAAAATGGGAGCCCACTGTATGAAAAGTGACTGAAAAAACTTAGTAAATGAGGTGACACCTCAGGAAAGATACAATTTTTTTTAATGCTCTACCAAACACTAATTGAAAAAGATAACCTAGGAAAATTCCAAAACATATTCCAAAACACAAGATAAAATTTAAAGCTAAATAATAATTAATAAAAATGTAAAAATAATTCTAAAAACATAACACTTTCTGGGAAGAAATTTTATGGATTTAGTGTAATTGTAGGCTGACCTTGCAGGAAAAAAGGTCAAAAACTTTAGTTACTTCTAAGATGGCTCTTTCTCTTTTTCTGGAAGTTATGTATAAAATATGTTGATGAATGACATCAGAATCACAGGAAGTTCTTTCCAGCCTTTTGTATCTAACATCTGTCATCATATGAAGTAGAATACTTAATGTACATATAAGAATTCCAAAAAAGTTACGGCATATATCAGTCATGGAAACAGAGAAAAAATTACAGAAATCTAATAACTTCTTTTTTTCTGTGAATCAATATTGATTTATATTTTCTGTCTTATCCATTTTGAATCCTTTAGTCTTTGAGTCCTGTGTGAAATATTCCAGTTTATTCCTGGGATCAAAGCTAGGTTATGGACATATAATTACATTGCTCATCCTGCTTACTTTTTTGAAGCATTGACCCATTAGCTTTCTTCCAGTGTTCTGCAGCTTCCCTAGTGTTCCAAGACTTATTGAAAAATCAATGTCAGTTGTCTAGAGAGCTTTCCGGCCAGCTCTTTTAAAATTATTGAATGCAAAAATGATTTCAAAATATCTAGTTTTAGTAGTTGCCTCTTAACAATCTCCAGAGTCACTGTGGGAGTGGGAGGTGTTTCATCATCATCTGATATGACTATACTGTCTTGCCTTTTTCTAAATTCAAAGAGAGATCATGAGTATATTTCTGCCTCTTCTTCATTATTACTGGCAAATTTAAATGGTTTTCTTATAATCGTAGAAAAATATCAGTGCTAGAAATACTTTTGCAGTTGCTATTCTGTTGTTGGGAGGTCTAGGTTTCTGATTTATACCCATGGCTATAAAATTAAATTTTGTCTAAACCTCAGTAATTAAAGTACTAGTTTGTGTGTGATTTTTTTTTTTTTTACAAAATTAGCAAGTTTTCAAAATTTACTGTGCTTAACACAGAGAAAATTGCTTTAACTGCAGTGCTGGTGTGTTGGCTTTTTCTTTTTTTGCAATACTGTGGGAAAAGTTTTTTTTTTAGATTTGTTTTGATTTTGTGATCAGGAGTATTTTTTTCATAATGCCAATCTTAAGAAAAAATTATTTCCCATTTTGTTTTTCTTCTAGATGGGTAAATATTGCTTCCTTCAGGTATTGTTTTATATTCAGCACTGCTCAGTGATCTCTCCTGTACCTAAGGAAAGATTCCTTTCTTCCTCCCCAACAGACCTCCCTATATTGGGCAAAAAGCCCCTTTTCAGAATCACAGAATGTCAGGAGTTGGAAGAGACCTAGAAAGATCATCTACTTCAACCCCACTTCTATAACAGGATCACCTGTTATTAAACCACACAGGAATGCAGCCAGATTGGTCTTGAATATCTCCAGAAAAGGAGACTCCACAACTTCTCTGGGCAGCCTGTTCCAGTGCTCTGTCACGCTCCTGACACTTACCTTTGTCAAATTTATGAATACTAATAAGGTCACCCCTCAGTTTCCCCTTCTCTAAGCTGAAGAAACCCAGCTCTCTCAGCCTCTCCTCATAAGGAAGATGTTCCACTCCCTTAATGGTCTTGGTGACCCCGTGCTGGACTCTCTCAAGGAGTTCTATCCCCTTCTGGAACTGAGGGACCCAGAACTGGATGCAATACTCCAGGTGAGGTCTCACCAGGGCAGAGTAGAGGGGGAGAAGAACCTCTCTTGACCTACTAAACACACCCTTTCTAATACAACCCAGATTCCCATTGGCTTTCTTGGCCACAAGGGCACATTTGCTTGCTTATAGTCATCCTACTGTCCAACAGGACCCCCAAGTCCCTCTCGCATATGCTGGTCTCCCACAAGCCAATCCTCAACCTATACTGGTACCTGGGATTGTTCTTCATGAGTTGTAACTTGCCCTTGTTAAATCTCATTAAACTTCTACCTGCCCAGCTCTCCAACCTGTCTTGCTGAATGGCAGCACAACCTTCTGGTGTGTCAGCCACCCCTCCCAGCTTTGTGTCATCAGCAAACTTGCTGACTGTGCACTCTGTTCCCTCAGACAGGTCAGCAATGATTATATTGTACAGTATTGGTCCCAGTACCAACCCCTCAGGGACTAAACACTAGTTACAGGCCTCCAGCCAGACTCTGTCCCAATTATCAAGTTTAAAGCCCTATGATGAGGCCAGCTAATTCTCTTCCTAGAACCCTACTCCCCCAGACAATAAGCCCTTCCCACATACTCCTGTCAGGACTGTTTTCTTATAAAAGCTCATGTAGGGTCTCTTAGTTCTTTAGGATAATTTTAATAATGCCAAACACTTTCCTGAGACACCTGCTACACCAGGATTATTATTAATATTTAGAAGTATCTTACTCATAGATACTTAAGGGAATGATCCTATACTCCTTGCAGACACTCTATGAAAGATTAATTTGAACAGGTCTTCATTATTAATGTGTATTTAGAAGCTGATTCATCTCATCCTAAAGCAAACATTTAAAATAGGTTAGATGACTTAGGCCTAAGGGTGTCTGTTTTTACTGCCTCTCAGAGTAGCCTCAAACTTTAGCTACCTAAACAAGGTGAAACTTAACCTGTTTACCAACCACTTTCTCCACTAACAGAGTAGTCACTTCACGGCTTTTTAAGAGCAGTTTTAAGTTCTGTTCTAACACAGTCTTATTCCAGTCAAAATTCCTTCATCATGAAGCCATAGATCCATAGAACTATAGAATCATGGAAACATAGAATGACCTGGGTTAGAATAGACCTTAAAGATCATATACTTACAACCCTACTACCATGGGCAGGAACACCCTCCACTAGACCAGGTTGCCCAAAGCCCCATCTAACCTGGCCTTGAACACTGCCAGGGAGGGGGAAAACACAGCTTCTCCAGGTAGCCTGTGCAAGGACCTCACAGGAAGAATTTCTTCCTGATATCTAATCTAAATCTTTCAGTTGAAACCCATTACCCCTTGTCCTATCATGACATGCTCTGTCAATTCCTTTGAGCTGAATACAAGAATCTGAGTTAGGAAATTTTTGCATGTGCCAAGAACGTTTGAGTACTGATAGCTCAAATATAGCAAATATGCCTCTTAGACATCTTAATAATGCAGTTTCCTGAGGACAGATTTATTTATTTTATTAACTTGACTGGTTTTAATACTTTTATATCTGGGGGGTATTTTCTTTTCCAAGATGATTATGGAAATCAAACTGTTTCTTTCCTCAAAATCCTGAGGATATATAGGTTTTATGAAATTCATTAAAGCATGTATCTACAAAGTTAAATAATTATAAAACAACTTTTCCAGAATAAATTGTGATAAATAAAATATTTAGGCTTCCTCAAATTTATCACAAACCAAAATGAAACATTCACAAATCTATTTCTGAGTTCAGGAATGTGAAGAGTAAGAAAATAAGTCAGTGTTAATTGTTGACAGATTTGTAATTTGATTAGCTTGACCATGAATAACTCATGCTCTCTTTCATTGTCATTTTTTCTGTTGTTGTTGTGTATAGTTTGAGTAGTTTGGTTCAATCTTAAGTACATATTTTGTATGGGATTCTTCAGTTATCTTAAGCCTATTGATATCTATTTTGAAATATTTTGGCCATTTTTTAGTCAGGACTGCAAGATTTTGTCCTTCAGTTTTCAATAGTTTTTTGCAATTATGTTGTACACATCTCTCTATATGTTGCAATAAAGTCAAATAATAATTGGAAACTTGTTTTTGCCTACTACATAACATTATCATTATGTGAGATTTTTGTGATTTTCCCAAGAGTATATGAAGATTTAATATAAACTTTACAAGTAATACCACAATCAAACATCTTTAATTAAACAACGTTCCTACTTATTTTCAAGAAATACAAAGATATGATAAAACAAGGTTCACTAATATAAGTGACATACTTTGTTTAAGACTGTTTTATTCTCCTCTAGTTTAGATGTTCATAACAGGGATTAACTTTATACCATTTTATGAGTTGTAAAAATATCAGAAACCATTGTTGATTTTCAGATTAGAGGGAAATTTGATTAACATTTCTTAATATTACTATGTTGTGTGTTTTTTCACTTGAAGATCTTACTTAAGCTGTTACAACTCACTGATTTACTAAAGCAAAATCATTAGGCAGCCTTAGCATTCTTTATTACTAGGAAGAAAGTTCTATTTTAATATTGCCAGCATTTTTTTTTTAATTGTAATCCCAGACTCTGTACTGGTAAACTAAGTAAAAA
>VXBZ01004414.1:5050-16263 GCA_013399135.1 Heliornis fulica | reverse complement strand
AAAAGTTGTAATTAGAATCTTTCTCATTTATACGTGCACGATTATAACTACTGCAAATATTTGTTCAGTAGCAAAATTATAATTTAATAGGCATTTATCAGGAACGATGAAATAATTACTATTATTTCTGAAAAGAGCTATTGACTGCTGAATATGGGACATTCACAAACAATATTTCTTAATTTGGCATAAGTAAAAAGATGAAAATTATGTTGAAGTTGAACTCTGTTGTTCATGAGCCACACTTGTAGTACTGCTGTATCAGTATTAAACTTTTAAAAGGCTTCACTATATCTTGTCTTGCATTTTGCTGTTAATATGAGGATTTAAATCTCTTTTTTTATTTTAAGAGCAAAGAAAGAGAAAGAGGTTAACCATTCACTGATATCTAACAGTAGGGCAAATCATAATCATAGAATATTCACAGATATTCAAACAAATGTCTTCTCTGATCTCATAAGGTCATCTAGGTGACCAGTAAGTGAATGAATAAACCATGACACTCATAGTCAAATTACTCCAGTTATGAAATCTATTGCAATTCATTAAAAAACATTGTTTCCATTCTTATTTTTAAATCTTTATTGAAAATTACACTGCATTATTTGTGACATTTGCTATTTTAGCCAAACTCCTTTAATTATTAACTTGAATTGGCCAGAAAATAGGGAAAAAAAAGATTTTTTTTTTTGTTCAGGATGCAGACCCAGCACTGGACCCATTTTTTTGTTGATTTGTTTGTTTGTTTTATTCTTCCCAAATAAGTCAGGAATAAAAATGCCCCACTTATAACTTACATTATTTCATTAAAACCATCAAGGCTCAAGTCAAATATATTGCATACACATTTTCTGGATTGCTAGGCTCTTTGTTTTCCTCTCCCAGTTTCCACTCTGCCTCAGCCTCTAGTCTCAACAAAGTATGACAATTTTAAATAATGGCGTTAGAAGCCACTATGTTGTTAGAATTTGCTTTCTTTTTCCTAAAATTTCAATTAACTTGTGCAAATACCATTACAAATAATAATTAAAACCAAACAACCATAAATAAAATCTTTTTTTTTTTTTTTTATTTAGGTAAGGATCTATAATCAGGAACCTTTAAGATCATTTGGAAAACATTCATCTAATCAAATATATATTCTTACTGCTGTGAACTGCAATAGTAGACAGATAAATAACACTGTTTTGTGGAGAAAATTAACAGCAACAAAATGGAGTGAAACAGAGTAGAAAGTCAGCTGGGAAATGAATGTTGCTGTTAAGATTCAAGGACATGCTAGAAAAGATTGAAAAGTCAAAAATGAGCCATTCTGTTGTGTCAAAGTGAGCTGAACATTCCACTTGGTTGATTTGATAATGGCTTGTTGCAGCCAAATAAACTGAAAGATCTAGACTTAAAAAACATAAAGAATCCTGTCATCCTCCATTTCTTACTATTGTCTCTGATCTTTTAGAAGTTCCTGGTTTAAAGTCCACCAAAATCTTTCATTCTCTCCTAGACTGCTACTCAGTCTCTCACTCTGCACTCTATAAATCCTTAGTCTGGGGACTTGTATGCCTTTTAATGTATCAGAATACATATTAATGAATCAGAATAAACATTAGACATAGAAATTTTTAACGTGTTTGAACTTTGTCTCTATAAAGTGATGTCTTTCAAAGCAGGAACTGAATATTGTTTAACCAACTCCATGTAACAGCATTGGGCTTTAACTTATTTGACAGTATTTATAGAAAAAGTTTCGACACTAAGAAGTAACTATTTGTGGGTAGGATGCAAATAACTGCTAAGGCTTATTTAAAATATTATTATTGCAAATTAAATAATGCTTATTAATAATTCTGCTGTGTAGCAGATAGAGAACACTCAGTTATATAAGGTACAAAACATTTGCAAGGTATTATCAAGTATATTATCAGTGTTTAGAGATAACTTCATGGACATTTCTATATAAATTACAGCTATTTCCAAAGAAATGCAGTCATTCATTTTCCATCCTTTTCTTGTTGATTATGAAAGAAAAAGAAAAAAATCTAACCAAACACATCATAGAAGAAACATTAAATTTTATTTTTTAAAAAAATTAATATGCAAACTAGATACAGTCATAACTGATTAACAATCTTCACTTAGCAATATTTCATCTGTTATACCAAAGACTTTAATAATAATTTTACATCTTTTTATTAAATAAACTTAGAAAAGTTAGTACATTGTTCTTTAGTTAAAGTTACTCTTAACTGATTTTTTCCACCTTTCAAAAAAGACAAAGAAATAAAACAATTCAAGATAAAATTAGTTTTGTAAAAGAAAAAAAAATATTCTTTTTTAACCTTTTAACTACTTTTCTAGAAATAATGAAACTGAAATTAATTTTTTATATAAAAAAGGAAAAACATATGGAAAATATTCAATGTGAATATAAGAGAAAAAAATTTCACTGTGAGGGTGATGGAGCACTGGAACAGGCTGCCCAGAGAGGTTGTGGAGTCTCCTTCTCTGGAGATATTCAAGATCAATCTGGATGCATTTCTGTGTGGTTTAATTTAGGTGATCCTGTTTGGGCAGGGGTGTTGGACTAGATGACCTTTCAAGGTCTCTTCCAACTCCTAATATTCTGTGATTCTGAAAATATAGTACAATAGTCAAAGCAAGCTTCTATTGAAATGCAACTGTATTTTCCTTGGTAAAAATTTTGTGTATCTATAGAGGTATATTCTCTAAGTTTCTTCAATAGTCTTTGAATGCTATTGCATGTCTTGAGCATCAGGCAGAGAAAATTAATATTATGAGACATCTAAACAAGTAAGAGTTTGTATACATCTTGATGAGTGAAAATATATGTGAGCATTTAATAACTTGCTTTCTCTTTTTTTTAATATTATATTTAAATATGTTTTCAAATAATTTTAAGAAGTTGTTAATAATCCCTATGGATATTCATGTGTTGTACATGCAATTAAATTTCTGTCATATGCATACCATCTAAACATCTATCAATATATTTATGAACACGTGATTCCGTATCAGTGAAGTCATTCTGTCTGTCGTGGGTATGGCAGGGATGGAGCCAACTTTATTCAGAGTAACCTGTGTGTTGCTGGGCTTTGCAATTGTAGCGAAAAAGTGGGATAACACATAATATTTTGGCTGTTGCAGAATAGTGGTTGTGCAGCATCAATCTCATCTCCTTTCCAGTAGGGATGTGGCAAGATATTGAGAGGTGACATAACCAAGACAACTGTCTTAAATTGACCCAAATCATACAAAGCTACATCATATACTTCAATGCTCAGCAATAGAAACTCATCAAAAAGAGGAAGAGGGTATGTTTGCAGTTATGGTGGTTGTCTTTACAATCAGCTGTTAGATGTACTGATGCTCTGCTTTCCCAGAAATGGATTAACATCTGCTCTGTTATTGGGAAGTAATGAATTAATGAATTCTTTGTTTTGCTTGTACACACAGACTTTTCTTTCCTTATTAAACTATTGCCTCTAACCATGAGATTTTCTGCCCTCTGCATATTTTTCTCCTCATCTCAGAGGAGAGGAGTGAGCGAGAAGTTTCACTGCTAGCTGGGATGATCTCACCAGTGTCTAATAAGTTCTGTTACCTTATAACATGTAATATAGATACACTTTTGAAGAAACCAGCCTCTACACCGGGGTTCTTTCTCAGGCAAAATTTTTAAACCAACTTCATAAATACAACTCATGTTCAAGAGCAATAAACATTAAGGTAAATAAATTGTATTTATTTACCTTTATTAATATATTACCTTTATTGTAAATAAATCTCACTTTGTGATGATTGTAGTATTCTAATGTGAAAGCATACAACCCACCCACAAAAGTACCTTATATTTCCACATGAAAATATATAAATATTAGATGTAAAGCTTAACATCTGGAGTAAGATTGATGTAATTTTATGAGGTTACAGTTACAAATTTATGACAAGATCCTGATCAATCAAGCAGTTGGTGTTTACTCAGGTAAAAGACATTTTCTCATCTATGTAATAAGCATTACAATGTACCTCATGAGGGCATCAGGTCCTAACCTGATGCGGAAGGTCAAAGTAATTAGTAATATATTACCAAATCAATTCACTGAAGAGGGGTTCCCAGGAAATTCATTTAGTGCTATAGCCTCAATTAACCAATGCACTTAAGCACATGCTTCATTTTAAATCTCAGTAACTCAGTATGATATTAGCTGTTTAAGTATTGTGACTGACTAGAATGTGAATAAATATATATTCAAAGGGTTTGTGATAAACTGATATCACTCAAAAGCTTGTGGTAATTTTTGTTCCCTTATGGTAAATGCAATAGAAGTATAGGTTGATATTTCAGCTTCTTTTGATAAAATTTTAAGACAGGATTTTAATGAATGTATTCTAAATAATAAACAGTGATTTTATTCAGTCTCGCTATTTTTCATTCTTCTTCCAGAAACAATGTTATACTTAAATTGGAAAATTCAGAATTTCTCTGAGACATATGCGCATACTATCCACACTACAGAAAAAAAAGTAATTAGAAATGGCATGTGTCTCTGCCTAGAAGACACACTCCTGTGTCTTTGTTACAGGACTTTTTATTTTAGAAAAAGATGTACTCTAGTGTGTTTGAAAGTATGATACTGGAATTGCCATAAATTAATTCTATTAATTATCTTCGATGTTACCAACTATGCACTTATTTAGGCATGTGCATTATTCTTTTTTAGCATGTCTTCTTGTCACCCTCCATTTCCTACCTGTTCTATGGCTCCAAGTATTTTTGTTGTTTTCTTATGGATCTTTTACTTTAATTTCCCTCCTCCTTTTTATTGTCCTATAGCTCAAGACAAATCTGCTCAACTTGCATTTCCTTAATCCATTCTTCTTGTTTCACGTCATTTTTTTCTCAATAACTTTTCTCCAGCCATTTTAGAACCACTTATGCAGACTTTTACATGTAGCTGCCCAAATCTACCTACTGAGCGATCTATCCTACTGTCCATCAAGGAAAATGGCTGATGTTGAAGAGAAAGAAATAGACTTGCAGAATTAAAAATGCATCTCTGACTCAAACTTCTGCCAGTGATAATGAGAGAGAGAAATATTAGAAGAGGAAGGAGAGAGATTAATGCTGCATAGACTTGCAATTGTCTACATAGATTCTTTTTTTTTTTTTTTTCTGGCCAAATTCCACCTAATTTCTGGCCTGTTGTGCATCTGTTCTTAAGCCGTGTTTAGTATTTGACAAAGTGTAACAGAGAATTGCATATCCACAAATTGATCTGGTAATTCCATGTGCCATATATTTTTAGTGATCATTCTTATATACACAGCCTGTCTCTCTGATCAAATTTCATGTTACTTTAGGCTTTAATCTTCTTTAAAACAAACCAAAATAAAACAAAACAGCCACACAAAACAGCCCAAAACCTGACACCCAATCCCCCATAAAATATCAGTGATACATTCTAAAGTAACATTACCAAATGTGAACTGAACTAGATGTGGAAAGTTTTTAATGTGACAGGAAGGATGTTTTGCTATGGTGGGTTTGCAATGTGGAGTCTTTAGGAAGCAGCTACAAAGTTTCTTAAGGGTCCAACAAAGCCAAACCCAGCTGTGCTCCCAAGGCTGAACTCCCAAACCCTGTTGCTTCCAAGGCCGGCCGGGCCAATCATTGCCAGTCACAGAACCTCTGAGAATCACATTTTAGAGATAGAAGAATATAAACAGCCATATTTTGCCACCAGAAAAGGGAGTGAGAAGATCTTGGGGAAAAGAATTGTCATTAATATAGTGCAGTCTGCAAAAAAGGGAGAGGTGGAGGGGGGAAAAGTGTTTAAGAGCTGTTTATACTTCTCATTATCTGACTCTGGTTTCTCAGTGTGTTTAATGTAGTGTAATAAATTAGATTTCTTTTCTTGCCTTTCTTTTGTGTTGAGTCTCTTTTGCCTGTGACGCTAATTGCAGAATGATCTCTCCCTGTCCTATCTCAACTCCAAAGTCTCTCAACATGTATTTTCTCCCCTGTCCAGCAAAGTGGGGGGAGTGATAGAATGACTTTGGTGGGAGTCTGGCCTCCAGCCAGGGTCAAACCACCACGTTTGCCCGTCCCATTGTTTTGATATTTGTAAACAAAAAAAAAACAGGTTTGGAAAGATACAGTGTATTTAGGCACATATATGCATACATGCATAAGACATTGCATTATTAGGTTTTGGCAGTTCCACTAAATTATTATAAACTTCAGCAGGTATTTTGATAATATTAGGGCACTCTGTTTTTTGATATATTTTAAATATTTAAATTAATATTATTTTAATTTATTAAATGGACAATGAAACAAACAATATTGATTCATTGTTGTGGTTTTGTGTGGCAAGATAATAATGGAGAGGGGAGGGCTGCATGGTTGCTTTTGCAGAAAGCAGCTAGAAGCTTCCCCTAGACCCAACAGAGTAAATACCAGTGGGCTCAAGGCTGGACCTGCTGCTGGTGAAGGATGATCTTATCAGCAAAGGTCATAACACCTTTGTGAATCATATTTAAGAGAAAATTAAAAACACAGCTGCTTATTGTCATCGGAGAGGGGAGTGAGAAGATGTAAGAAACTCTGTAGATACCAAGGTCATTGAAGGTGAAGTTGGAGGTGATGGTGCAGAGGAGGCAGTCCAGGCACTGGAGAAAGAGATTCCTCTGCAGCCTGTGGAGAAAATCATGGTGGAGTAGGTTGTCCCCCAGCAGACCATAGAAGATGATGGGGAAGGGAGATCCCACCTGCAGCCCATGGAGAGACCCCATGCTGGAGTGGGTGAAGAAATAAGGAAGACACTGTGACCCACCCTGGAGCAAGCTCCTGGAAGGACCTACAGCCTGTGGAGAGAGTGGCCCATGACACAGTAGGTTTTCTCGGAAGACTGTGACTCTGTGGAGCAGTCTGGGCCTTAAGGGCAGCACCCCATAGAAGGGGCCCATGCTTGCTCATTTGGTGAAGAGATGGAGCCCTGTGCTAAAGGACTCATATTGGAGAAGTTTGTGGAGGACTGTCTCCAGTGGGACCCCATGCTAGAGCAGGGGAAGATTGTGAGGAATCCCCACCAACTAAGAAGCAAAACAATAATGAGGAACTGATTGAAACCACCATTTTCTCTCTCCCCCATGACACCTGGGGGAGGACAGGGAAGAAGGGAGAGAAATCAGGAATAAAGTTGTGTCCATGTAGACAGGAGGGGTGGGAGGAGATGTTTTCAAGGTCTCATTTTACTTCTCATTGTCCTAATATGTTTTCACTGGGTAATAAATCAGATGCATTTTATTACATGTTGAGTCTCTTTTGCCTGTGACACTAATTGCAGTATGATCTCTCCCTGTCCTTATCTCGACTCCAAAGCCTTTCAATAGATATTTTCTCCCCTTTCCAGCTGAAAAGGGGACTGATAGAGCGACTTTGGTGGGAATCTGTACTCCAGCCAGGGTTAAACCACCATGTTAATATAAAATATTCTAATTATTCTAATGTTATGTTATGTTATGTTATGTTATGTTATGTTATGTTATGTTATGTTATGTTATGTTATGTTATGTTATGTTATGTTATGTTACTATATTATTTATATTATAGCCTATAATGTTAGAACCATTGTCGGCAGACCACTGAAAGATTGGGAATTTGGTAACACTTTTCTGGGGGAGACAAAAGGAGATATGACTGAACTTATATAATAATTTTAAAATGTAATATTTATAAAGGCTTCTCAGCTCTGATGGAAGTGTTCTGTTTGTTTACAACTTCAAATGCAGAAAACTATTGCTCTGTTTCAAAGCAAAACTAATTCTTCATGATATACACTGAAATCAGAATACATACCCATTGTAGAGTGTTCTGACTTCATGATAGATTACTACTGTAATATGTACATATGTAATGTAATATGTCTGGGGTTTTTTTTTATTTGTAGCAAGCGCTACCTGAAGAACTCCAAACACTTTGTAACCGATCACTATTTTTTCTTAAATTTAATTTAATACAATGCCCTAGGAGCTGATTTTATGTACTTGGAATATTATCTTGAGAACTAATATGAATCCCTTATAATATTTTCCATATACAAAAGGGACCTCCTTCTCTTCTGAGTTCAGTATAAAGTTTGAAACAAAAATGATTGACGGCAACTTACGAAAATATTGCAGAAGGTGCAAAGCAAAGATATTCAGAAACTTAACATGAATATTTTTATTTTATGTTCATATTTGTGACAATTTATGAGAAAATTAAATGGAAAATTCAGGACTTTTCTCAGCCTTTTAGTATTTTAATAGTTGTATATGACTATTTCTTATTGTCTAAGAAAGCTCCACTGGGAATTTGGAGAAAAGGATGAGGAACCAGAGGCAGTTCTAATGGATCATATAGCAAGTCTAATTAAATGAGTACATTGTCCAAGGTCATTGTTCATTGTTTCAGTGGGAGCAGGAAATCAAACAGTGATAAGTACTGCTGTGATCAGAAGCTAGGGAATAAGATGGTCTTCTAAGTCCAAATCGTTAAGTAGTTGACATACATACTGAAGAATGAAAGCACATATCCCCTGCTAAAATATTCTTTAAAACAGTCCTTATAAAAATATTACAGAAATGTCTCCTCTTTTGTTATCTTAATCATTATAAATGTGATGATAAGTCTGTACCCAAAGTTGTTCTGTGATAAATTTAATGTTATCCTTGTTCATGAGCGTGACTGAATTCAGAGGATGGGAAAAGGAAACTGGAGACAGTGAGAAATCAGGACAAAGGCTGACAACAATTAGATCGGTTTAGGATGTTTTGGAAACAATCTGAGTGAAGACATTGAGTGTTAAGGCATACATTGGTATTTCAGAATTAGATCTAATTTATTTTCCTGCAGGATAGGGTAGAAACATTACAGCTTTATTTGTAATAGTAAGATCATTGCTTTAAAGAGTTATGGCTATGTAGGTACTGTGAAACAGGTTAGACTTATGTACAAGAATACATATAAGTTAAAACCGATGAAAGGGATCTCCAGAGTAAGGGAAGCTTTTATAACTAAAAAAAAAAAAAAGGGTAGAGTTTGGGAACCTTGAATGAAGAATAATACAGTATGCTAAATGTTTGATAAATAATACTTATGTAAAATCCTTTTATTTCTAAGCTACATTTATTTTATATCAGAAGGCTCCATCCAGCCTTCCAGAACCTACTGGAAAGCTGGAGATGGACTGTTTGTCAGCAAGTATAGTGATAGGAAAAGGGGTAATGGATATAAGCTGAAAGAAGGCAGATTTAGATCAGACATTAGAAAGAAATTCTTCCCTGTGAGGGAGGTGAGGCCGTGGCACAGGCTCCCCAGAGAAGCTGTGGCTGCTGCCTCCCTGGCAGAGTTCAAGACCAGGTTGGATGGGGCTTTGGGCCACCTGGGCTAGTGGAAGGGGACCCTGCCCATGGCAGAGGGTTGTAAGTATATGATCTCTAAGGTTCTTTTCAAAGCAAAACATTCTGTGATTCTCTACAGAGAACAAACACACACAACACAACACAAAACAAACACATACAACAAAAAGGATGGTATTTAAACCATGAAGTATATTGTTGAAAGAGTTATTATTTGTCCGAGTGTCACATAATGTTGTAAATATCTTCAGCTGTTCTAAGATATGCTGTGAGCTATTCCAGGGAAACACTGCCATAGCAGAATTTGGCAAGCATTTTCCTATATTCCTTTTCTGACAAATCTTTGTTGTGTTGGTAAGTAAGGGAAGCCACAGGTAAAACTTTGGTCGTGCGTCATCAGACTTGTGTTAGAAAAAGATAAAATTTTTCCAAAGGATTATTAACCAGGATCTGACCTAAATAACTTCAATGAGAGTTTCAATTAGAAGTAAAAGAATTTTAATGGACGAGTTTATTTTCCATCAACAATAAACTCCATCTCTACCCCTCTCTGTCCTTTGATTTGGTTTGGCCTCTACTTCTATATGTTCCTTCTCCCTTCTCTCTATTCCTATTCTTGTGCCTTAACTTAAAATTTTGAGAATCTGTATTTTCTGCAAATGTTACAGGTGTTTTTTTTCTTTTCATCTTCAATGTCTTCTCTATGGATGAACAAATTAATTATCTATAAGATGCACTCTCAGCACTATCAGTCTCACAGCTGCAATATTCCAATTTAATAATCACCTTTCTTCTCCTGCTCAGCAAG
The DNA here is from genome assembly GCA_013399135.1 of Heliornis fulica. Lineage (NCBI taxonomy): Eukaryota > Metazoa > Chordata > Aves > Gruiformes > Heliornithidae > Heliornis > Heliornis fulica. The sequence continues at coordinate 6,032 of VXBZ01004414.1, read as the reverse complement.
AAATATCAGGTGAATGTTATAGCTAATTCTGGGCTAGACCATAGCATTCAGACCGACATCCTGTATCAGACTATGTGTTTGAGTGTATTATGCATGTCTGTGTATGTGTTTATTATGTATATATACACATATAAGAATTGCATTAGATTATTTTTTTCAGAACCACACTATACTAGTAAGTTTTTTTCCACTCTTTTCTAAAAGCATTTCTGAGTTACTGCTTTTGGCGATTCCTTATTTATTGCTATGAAACTGTGAATGTCAGCTGTTTGTGTCCCAAATGTCTTCCTTATTTTTCTGAAAATACTCTATTGTATTAGGATTCCAAACCATAACACAACTTAAAACATATCAGCATAGAAAATATCACATTTTTGTCACATTCCCTCAGTGTTCAGAGCACTTAATCAATTCTGGCTTCTTGGAATACATGCTACTGAATTTTAAGTTCCGTGTTACTATAATCAAAATGGAACTTGCTCATCCTATGAGTAAGATCAGAAATAATATACTGGGTTTGATTAGCTATCTATGTGAGTAATTCCTAACAAGATGCAAAAGGGCAGTAAAACAGACTGTTTTAAGGGTTTTTGCAAGCCTTAGAAGCCTTTAGACTTAGAAGAAGACTGATTAGGAAAAACTCAGGTGTAAGGCAAAGTTTTTTTGATATCTTCATGTAGGTATCCATACAATAAAGTAAATATATGTGATTTTTAACATGATTAATGCGATCTCTGATGCTTATTTATGTAACACATATCATAAAGATCCTTAACATAGGGAAATTAATTAATACAGACTTCTGAGCTGAGATTAGTAAAGCTCTATAAAATACTCATGTGATTTAGATTCCTTTTAAGTTTATATATTTTGGCATTTGTGTTGGTTACAAAACATACCACAGAAGCTGAAAATTTGCGCTTGAAAGAATAGCTAAAACAGTCTGTGGCCCATAACAATTGGCTGAAGAAGACATTTTCAA